>PVLC010005062.1:0-41344 GCA_004027655.1 Graphiurus murinus | reverse complement strand
TCCCCAGTACTGCAAAAAATAAATACATAAATAAAAATAAAATTCCCTTGCTTTCGACTGGCCTCAGTCTTAACAGATGAAGTTTATATTACTGTCGTCTTAATGTTATTTTTTGTGAATTTTATATATATCCACATAAAAGAATATAGTTTGGCTCTCCATATCCATGAGTTCCCCATCCACGCATTCAACCAACCAAGGATTGAAATGTTTGGGAAAAAGTTATATCTGTACTGAACATGTTCAGACTTTTTTCCTTTTCATTATTCTCTAACAATTATTAAGGTAACTAGCAGTTAAGGTATCATAAGTAATCTAGAGACTAAAAGTATATGAGAGGATGTATAATAAAATGAACATTTGTATACCCCAAAAGTAAAACATTTCCAATAGTTTTGAAATGCCTGTGAATCCCTGCACTTCCCAGAGGCAGCCATGATCCTGGATTTGGGGTTAATATTTCCTTCCTCACTGTTTATGACTATGTATCTCAAGACATTATGATGTTCACTTTTGCTATTTGCAAAGTTTTTTGTGATTTGTACTTAACATTTTGTTTTATAGATTCATCCAGATTAATGCATTTTTACTCTGCATCATGGTCCATTCTGTGGTATATATCCATAATATATCTATTCCAGTGTTGATGGATGTGTCTGCTCTTCGCAGTTCTTGGTTCAGTTCAGTTTGCCTTGGTTTTGCAGAGGGGATTCCTCTATGAGAAAACACAGCTATAAGCATTTTCCTACATAGGTCTCTTGGTCTTCATGTGTCAAGAGTTGGTTTTTAATTTTCATATCTAGTTCTGGAATTGATAGATTATGGAAATACATATGTTATTTACTGGTAGTACCAAACTGTCTTTTAAAGTGACTGGACCAATTTAAATCCCAGATTATGAGAATTCCTACTGTCCTATATCTGGCTTTAAAGTTTTGAAAATTTTTTATATGAAATGGTACCAAATTATGATTTTAATTTAATTTACCTGGTTCTTGTTCATTAGAGCTCATTTTTCTTGTTTAAAATTATAATAGTTATTTCTTCTGTGAAATATCCTTGACTCCTGTTCATTTTAAATACGTATTTGCTTTTGTCTCATTGGCTATAGTTCTTTTTCTTTTATATACTAGGCCTTTGTCAACTATGTAACGTGTTGTAAGTATTATATCCCATTTTTGTAGCTTGTATTTCACTCTGTAGTGTTTTTGACAATCTTTCTTTCTTAATCTTTTATTTATGTATTTATATGGTACTGGGGATTGAACCCAGGGGCATTCTACCTCCAAGCTATACCCCAGCTCTTTTTATTTTTTGTTTTGAAACAGGGTCTTACTTAGTATCTGCGGGCCTCGCTAAGTTTCTAAAGCTGACCTCAAACCTACAATCCTCCTGTCTCAGCCTCCCAAGTACTGGGATTACAGGCATGTATCACCACACCCAGCTCTTAATTTTAATTTAGATAAATTTGTCAAGTGATTAATTAATTAATTGATTAACTTTATGGTACTGGGGATTGAACCCAGGGGTTTTCTACCTCTGAACTATACACCCAACCCTTATTTTTTGTTTTGAAGCAGAATCTCTGTAGGTTGCCGAGAGTCTTACTAAGCTATTGAGCCTGGTTTTGAATCTGTGATCCTCCTGCTCTGCCTCCTCCGTACTGGGATTACAGTTATGTGCCACCATGCCCAGCTCTCTTTTTTTACATACATACATATATAATTTTTTTAAATTTATATTTTGGTTGTGGAGGCTGAACCCACAGGTACTCTACTTCTGAGCTATACCTCCAGCTCTGTTTTTGTTCTTGTTTTGAGACAGGGTCTCACCAAGTGGCTAAGGCTGGCCTCCAACACGTGATCCTCCTGTCTCAGCTTCCCAAGTACTGGGATTATAGATGTATATCCACCAAGCCCTCCTTGTATCTTTTTTTTTTTTTTTTTTTTGCGGTACTGGGGATTGAACTCAGGGGCATTCTACCTCCAAGCTATACCCCCAGCCCTGTTTTTTATTCTTTTTTTCTTTCTTTGCGGTACTGGGGATTGAACTCAGGGGCGTTCTACCTCTGAGCTACACCCCCAGCCCAATTTTTTATTCTTTATTTTGAAACAGGGTCTCACTAAGTTGCAGAGTGCCTCACTAGGTAGCTGAGGCTGGCCTCGAACCCGGATCCTCCGGTCTCAGCCTCCCAAATGCTGGGATTACAAGCGTGCACCACCTTGCTCTGCTCCCTCCTTGTATCTTATCTTGAAACTTTTTTTTTTTTACTCCAAGTTTTAAGTACCCCTAAACCAAAAACTTGCAGTTTTTTTTCTAGAAAGGATTAGATAGTAAATATTTTAGGCTTTGTGAGGCCAATGGTTTTTTAACATCTGTATATACTACACTCTGATAGTAGTTTGGTGTGGCTATGTTCTAGTAAGACTTTTCAAAAATAATAGGGGCAGCCGGGCGTGGTGGCGCACGCTTGTAATCCCAGCATTCGGGAGACTGAGACCGGAGGATCCGGGTTCGCGGCCAGCCTCAGCTACCTAGTGAGGCACTCCGCAACTTAGTGAGACTCGGTTTCAAAATAAAGAATAAAAAATAGGGCTGGGGGCGTAGCTCGGAGGTAGAATGCCCCTGAGTTCAATCCCCAGTACCGCCAAAAAAAAAAAAGGGGGGGGGGCAGCCATAAAGAAGAACAAAATCATGTCATTTGCAGGAAATTGGAGAGAACTAGAAAACTTGTCAAGTGAGATTAGTTGGTCACAAAAAGTAAAAAATTGGATGCTCTCCATAATTTAGGTAAGCTAGGGAGAAAGTGAAGGTGATGGGGGGATACCCTAAGACACATGATGTACATTCACAAACATATCAAAGGTCAAGCATTAAACCGAACATGAGAAGGGGCAGAGGGGAGGGAATGGGGTGGGAAATGGGGAAGGGTTAACTGAGACCTGTGTGCATGTATGCCTCTACCAGCTTGTACCTCACAAAGATGTATGATTACAATGCACAATAAAATAATAATGATGATAATAATAATAATAGGGGGCTAGATTTGGTCCCTAAAACTGCCCTAGGTAGTCTTCTCTTTTTTTCCCCTAGTACTGGAGATTGAACCCAACGATGCTTTATCCCTGAACTATATCCAAAGCCCTTTTTTAAAATTATTTTTATTCTAGGATAGGGTTTCACTAAATTGCTGAGGCTGGCCTCAAATTTGCAATCCTCCTTTCTGAGCCTCCCAAGTAGCTGGGATTACAGGTATATGCCACCACACCCAGCCTCAGATAATCTTAAAAGGATGAGAGCCAAGGCCAGAGGGAGAATATAAATAGGACCCCGTATACCATGTATCTTAAAAAGTTAGAAACCTAGCTAAAAAAGTTTTAAATAGCCAGGCATGGTGGTACACTCTTGTAATCCCAGTACTTGGGAGGCTTGAGACCAGAGGATCCTGATTCATGGTTAGCCTCATCTACTTAGTGGGGCGCTCTGCAACTTAGTGAGACCTGTTTCAAAATAAGGAATAAAAAAATAAGGGTGAGGGTACAGCTCAGAGGTAGAATGCCCCCGGGTTCCCCAGCACCACATCCACACACACACAAAAAAAAATTTAAATAAGGTAAAAATACTGTCCTCCCACCTTGACAAATACACTTTAATAATGGCAGAAGAAAACTGTGTTTTCTTTTTTTTTTTTCAGTACTGGGGATGGAACCCGGGGACATTCTACCTCCGAGCTACAGCCCCAGCCCTATTTTTTATTCTTTATTTTGAAACAGGGTCTAAGTTGCGGAGTGCCTCACTAAGCAGCTGAGGCTGACTGCGAACCCGGATCCTCCAGTCTCAGCTTCCCGAATGCTGGGATTACAAGCGTGCGCCACCACACCCGGCTGAAAACTGAGTTTTCTTATGGAGTTCTTCAGTGTAAACAGGGACCTTCCCAAGCCCTCTTTGCACTCTTCTTTTCCTACCTCAGTCTTGTCCCACACAACAAGGGGTGTTGGATGCCTACCTGTGGATACTTCAGCCCATGTGCCCAGGTTCTGTCCCACCTCACACCATAGGCACTTCTTTGCCAATATTAATAAGCAATAACAAATTGCTACACATTTTAAATCTAAACAAATACTGATTCTCTTCTACTGAGATTCTAGTTATTTCTGTTAGACCACTGTGTTGCCATATCTCTTTAAGCTTTTTTGTATTCCATCTCTGCACCCCATCCCGAGTGATTTCTTTAGCCCAGTCTTCCATTTCATGAATTCTACTTTCAGTAATTTTGTCTGCTGTTAAAACTATCTTTTAGTTGAGTGTGTGGTACATGCCTATAATTCCATTGTACATTACTTGAGAGACTGAGACAGGAGGATCACAAGTTCGAGGGCAACCTCAGCAAATAGACTCTCAGAACCTATTTCAAAATAAAAAATTAAAGGATGTGGTATAACTCAGAGGTAGAATACCCCTGGGTTCAACCACCAAGAAAATAAAAAACCTGTTATGTTTTAGTTCAAGAATGACTTATTTTTCATTTGCAGGTATTGTCGCTTTTTCTTTAAATGTATTATTTACAATGTATTCATCTTCCTTTTCTCTTCAAGCTTTCCCTTTATTTAAATATATATGCCTTATAGCTTTGACACTGAAAGCTCATCTTAGTGTCTCTTATCATGTGTTTTGTGATTTGTGTGTCAGCATGAGCTGCCATTTTCTTTGGAACTTTATCTTTTGGAAATACGTGATAGCTAGGTTTCTTCAGGGAGAATTTAATTCTGCCAGGCTCCTGGTGATACTTAAATTTTTGGCTTGGAGTGTTTTTGATCTCCAGGTGTTGGGGATTTGTTATGCATACTTGTAGGAGAGCTCTTTTATAATTATAAATCCTGTGGAGAATTTTTTTTCCCCCAACTCAGCGCCATTTAACTTGCTAGCATTTACCTTATGGCCCTAGGGTTGAGGTGGAAGTGGGCTGATGAGTGAAGGGAAGAGTTTATTTCTAGTTCTTTTTCCCCCTGATGGTTTCAGGTTTATGGGAGTAGTTCTCCTATTTATTTCCTAATTTGAATAGTCTGGGCTTGGTCTCCTTCCTCCAAAGCCCCCAAATTAAAAAATTAAAGTTCAAGTTCACTGGGTTTGGCAAAGCCCCGAAGGTAATTGCTACTTTCACTTAGTTTTTGACTTGATTACTTGCAAAATCAACAATCCCTTTAAAATGTTCATGACAGTTTCCACTGTATTTCTCGTCATTTTCATTGAATCAGGGTACCCAATCTATCATATAACTAGAAGAAAAAGTCTGCCGTACTATTCAAAATCCATGGCTATCATGGTTTTAAAAGGTGTGTACAAAAGAGAAAGATAATTGAAAAGAGAATTGGCTAAAAAGTTTGCTTTACCAGACTATGTCAAGAATGTGGGCTATACGTGTAAAACGAAGAAGTGGTGCTATTTGTGTTCTGACAATGATTGATATGTCATAAATGTCTGTGTAACCCTGTTGTACTCAAGAAACGTATAAAAATCCATGCTGAAAAATAATAATAATAAAAAAAATGAAATCGATGTTAAAAAAAAAAAAAAGAAAAGAGAATTGGGCCTTTTTTAAGGGAAGTGTCTTCCAACATGCTTTCACCACCTACCAAAAGAATCATTAGAAATACTGAAGCAGTGACAAAAGAACTCCCCAGGGATCCTGCTTTGTCCTTTGACCCTAAGAGGTGACACTAGAATGTTTGATATTTGTTAGACTCCCCAGCTCAGAAAGGGGACCTCAGGAAGCTGAGAGGATGAAGCACCCACTTTCTCAATGGCTGTGAGACCTTAAGGCTAATGCAGGTACAAAGCTGAGGTCAGCAGGATATAGAAGACCATAGTCACAGGGTGAAACAGCTTCACCCTGCTTCAGATGCTAGCACCGGAAGCCTCGATCATCTGGCGTGTGAGTGAGAGCTGATAATATTCTAAATGAGTGCACTCTGTATACACAGCCAAAAGGAGAAGTTTTTGGAAGACCTCCTGAGAATTAGTAATTGAGACCTAGACGGTCCCTACTCCTTGGATCAGACACTGACAGTCACTAATGTCTAAAGCCTTCAGTGTCATCATTATCCAGTGTCTTCACTGGCTGATGCCAGAATATTCTTGTGTGTCATAAGATCATCTCATGGGAATGAGGGCTGGAAATTTCCCTAGTTTAGTAGTGTTCCACATATGCCTTGGCAGGTAGACTAAGCATAAATGATACGTTGCTGAGCTCTTAAGAATAAGATATGAAGAACTGGGTCCTGGAATACTTTGGATTCATACTGTATTGTTTTTTGCTTTTAGACTAAAAAGTCCTTAAGTTTTTCCTCTAAGTTAAAATTAAAAGTTTCACATCATTGCTTCATGGATATTCTATATGTCCATGAAAATTTGGGGCTTTTGAAATTGGTAGACTTTTATTCTATCATTAAGAGTGTTTAATTTGCAATTTAATCTGATAATCTAATTAACAGCTATTAAGCAAAATTATCTTTAAATATAAAACTTTCTCATAAGTCATATTTTATTTAAGGTAAACCAGATTAAATATCAGCTGCCTGGAAATATTTTCAAAGTAGATGAACTCTCAAACTGGCTTAATTTTTATGGAGAAGCATATAGAAGGGCCTCTTGGAAAATGAACACAGTAAGTATGGCATGATAATCAAGTTAATACAGGCATTTCTGTTACAACTTTCTACATGTTTCTGAAAAACCTTGTACTCTACAAAATTGAAGAGCTGAACTAGCAGGGATTATGGGAAAAAGCAAGACTCCTCAAAAATCTATGCAATTTTGTAGCCAGAGCACTGGCAGAAAAGTGCTTGATATCTGGGGAGAAAACTTGGATCGACCTGTTGTCTCAATCAGCATTCTTACTGCTGTGGTCCAAAACAACTGACTACTGAACTTAAGAGGAAGGAAGGTTATTTGCTCACAGTTTGGGGAGATTTCGGAGCTCAGTCCATGTCAAGTTGGGCTTACAGAGCTCAGGACATGACACCAGGAAGTGGATAAGGAGAGAGAGCATGCACAAGGCTCTGCTTTCACACCATAGAGGCCTGATCAGAGAGCAAGCAGGGGTAGAAGAGTCCTTGTATAATCCCCAAGGCCACACACCCCCAGGGGCTCCTCCTTATGAACCCAGCCCTGCTTCCAGCATTGCTATCTTGTTCCTGTGAGGGCTAGGGGGACATTCTAAATCCAAACCATTAGACTAGGCAAACAAGTCTTGGGAAGTGCTATGAGAATTTGAAAAGTGCAAACAAGAGAAAAGGTGGAGATCTGTTCCCACTCTGATTAGAAAAGAACAGGTGGTACTGAGACAACATACACTGAAGCTCTGGTGTCCTTGAGATGGCTGTAGACAGCAGCATGACTCACCAAGAGCCAAGAACCAGTAGTAAAAAGCTGCAGCTTTGGGAAGGGGACCTGTATAGATATTCCTTGTTTGTTTGTTTTAAATACAGTTAAAAGGATCCTGCTGCCAGTGCTGCAACTGACCTGAGGTGTTTCTCCTTTCTCCAAAGGTTATCATTCTGCTCCTAGCATATCAACCTTTCCCTTGGTTGGCAAAGGCATGTCTGTGTTAGCCAGCTGTCCACATGTTGTCATTGCCTTGTTTACTATACACATCCAAGCTAATTCACATTGCAGAAACTCAGGTTGCAGTGAGACAGACTGTTTGAAAGTGTTGAAAATTTGTAATTAATTGCTAAATTAAATGGGTATTAAAAATAGAAGTATCACTTTTCATTGATAAAATGTTAAATACATTTCCTACAACTAGTACTACTGGGAAGCAGTTTGTATTGATTTGACTGGAAATACTGAAATTTTAAACCAAAGGGGATTTAAGGGTCCATGGTAGGGTGTAAGATGTCTCTGTCCTTTAATTTATCAGAATTCTCATCACTTCTATTTTTAGGATACTTCAGATATACAGTATCCTGTCATATTCAGTCACTTTCCATTTGTCTTTAATACTCTGTCAAAAATTAAACTACTATATGCAGACTCACTTCTAAAAATTCAGGTATGTATGCTAGTTCTTTTTCCTCCTTAACATGCATCATGATATAAATACTTTCTTAAGCATGCAGTATTTGGGGAGTAATAAGGGAGCTACTGGTAAGTCCAGTAGCCGTGACTTTGAGGAGCTTGTACTCTGATGAAGGTGTGGCAGACTCAGAATTTGGGTTGGCTCAGCCTTTCCGCCTATTAGGGCCTTGGTAGTAAAGGAGAGACCTTGGGCAACTGGCCTGGTTGGAATGTTTTTGCCTGAGGTTGGCAAAGGCATCCTGTAGTATTCTGAGTAGTACTCAAAGAGTTATAGTCAACTTAGGTTTGATTAAGACTCGTTCTCATACAAAAAGATACACAATAGTAATAAAAAGTGATAGGATTCTTGATATTAGCACGCATGCGTGCGCGCACACACACACACACAAATAATTGGTACTACTATGGTGCCATTTGTGAAACCTCAGCCCCTTTCAGTGTACTGACAGCTGCTGAGGTGGTTCTGTTTATCAGTACATCCAGAAAAGTGGTTTGGGACTTAAAATTGGACAATTGAAAATGCCTAGGGAGCTGGGGTGTCATTCTACAGTAAAACACTTCCAAAATGCATGAGACCCTGGGATCAATCACAAACACTGCCCCCCATCACCAAAATAAACCTAGAGAAATAAATCAGAGAATCTCTACCTCACTGTGTTTGTAAGGATAGAATTTGAGGACAGTGCCCCCACAAAGTACATACCTGAATGTATTAGCTATTACTATCACTTTTATGTATATAGACATATGTATTTTATGTATACAGACATATTATTCTCCCCTAATTGTGTGTGTGTGTGTTTTCTCACTGGGGATTGAACCCACAGACATTCTATCTCCAAGCTATAACCCAGCCGTTTATTTATTTTTTTGTTTTTCTGAAGCAGGTTCTCACTAGGTTGCTGAGATGCTGTTACTGAGGCTCTCACCTAATTTAAGGAACTTCCAGTGATAATTTTATAGAACTGGCATGTGATTGCTCTTTGTTCTGCTAAGAGCCACAGACTTTAATTGACCCCATATTGTCATTTGGTTTCAGAACAGATATTGTCTATCTCCTCTCCACCTTCTCTCACTCTCTCTCTCTGTCTGTCTGATAATAACTTTTTAGATTACCTGGATTTTTCCTACAGTCTGCTTCCTTTCTGTAGGTTTGAACTTCTCTTTTGAATGTTTCAGTGCAGAGGATACTGATAAATCTCTCAGCCTTTAATGATAATTAGCTTTGGTGAATAAGCATTACTAATTTTGTTGACAGCATAAGGTTGTCCAATGAAACCTACAGTTTATCACTTCCTTGTTTGTCCATTTTGGCTTTGCAAAGTATTTCTTTTTTCTCTGTGTGTGTGTGTTTGTGTGTTTTACTGGAGTTGAACCTAGGGGCATTCTACCTCTTAGCTACATTCCCAGCCTTTTTTTTTAAAACAGGGTCTCGCTAGGTTAATGAGAGTCTCACACTTGCTGAGGCTGTCCTCAAACCTGGGATTCTCCGGTCTCAACCTCCCAAGTACTGGGATTACAGATGTGCACAATCACACCTGGTTGTGCAAAGTATTTCATTCCATAGGTCCCACGTTTCTTCTGCTTGCTAAGAGAGAGTACTGCATCTATCATTTACCTCCAGGGTTATATATAATGCTCTTTTCATGTATGTAAGGTGCAGTTATAAACACAACTTGTTTATTCTACTTTATGAATTCCTACTTAAAGAAGACAAATGGCAAAATGACATGAAACATCTTTATTTTCCTAGGAAAGAAAAATTAGAGCTCGTATGAGTTTGGCAGGAATTATAGAACAAGAAGAGTCTGAGTTAGCTTTGCTGCCCACCTTTAATCTAGAAGTCAGAAGGAACCACTTGATTGAGGATGTTCTGAAGCAGCTAAGTAAATTTGAGAATGAAGACCTGAGGAGGGAGTTGTGGGTAAGTATAATTTTCATTTAATATTCTTGCTATTGGGAGAAGAAAAATATAAAAAGGAACAAAAGGTCTCAGAGGAAATGAGACTCTTTGCCACAAAAGGTGGTAAGTTTGGGGCTTTAAGCCCTTAATTCCTTAGTTTCCTTTGAGTTTCAGGCAGTAGGTGTGGCACCTACTCATGCTGTCTGAGCCTAAGCATCCTGGGGAGGTGGAAGTCCAGAGTTAGGTCGCTCCCAGGAGATCCGCAGGAGATCCGGTCGCTCCCAGGGCCTAACCTAACCTGGCTAGTCACCACCTTGGAAGGGTGTAGGTGACATGGAGTCAACACAGAGTTAAGGGTGTGTTTCTGCTGTCATGTAGAAACCTACATTTTCTTTGTGGAAAGAGAGCTTTCTCTTTATTGACTTCATAGTTATTTGGGGATATAATTGTAGATTTACTCATGTTTTGAACATTCATAAGTGATTTTTGGTTTAAGTACTGTATAATTTGTCTTACTAGTAGGACGATAGTAATAGTAATTTGACACAAAATAGCAACAACTAGTAATCTGTAGACTGCATTTCTTGTGCCAAGAACTGATGTAAGTGCTTTACACATACTTTCTTAGTCCTTTCAGCAGCAGTACATGGTACATTCTGGCTTTCCCCCATTTTACAGATGGGGACACTGAGTTACAAAACTATTTGGTAATTTATGCAGAGGTGACAAAACTTCTAACTGTCAGAGCCAGGATTTGGTCCCAACCAATAGCCATCAGACTTCCCACTTAGACAAATGAAGATTGATAATATTTATTAAATAGGATGTTTTTGATGGGAGACCCTGAGATACCACTTTTCTTTTTTTCTTTAATTTCATTAACACTCAGTGACATTTACCATTTTCTGGACTCCGTGCAAGGTATTTCACATAATCTTTCTGACAATCTCATGGGAAAACTGAGACATCATGGGACCAAGCAGCTTGCTGATAGGAAGGGGAGGAGTAATGATTTGACACTTGGGTCTTATTGCATAAATTTTAAACATTTCACTGAGGTTGAAATTTGTTATCAAATAAAGAAATCAGTAAGGTTAGGAGCTTGGGTGCAGGCAGGTATTAGACTATCCAGGTAGAAATGTTGAGCAGGCCTTTGAAAATGAGCATCTGCTAATCAGGAGAGAAAATATACTGGATCCAAAGGTTTAGTACCTGCACATGATAAAAAGAAGTTTATAGGGAGCATGAACATGGAGGAAATAGCAGAGAGAAAAAATGAAAGTGTGAGAATGGAACCACGAGAGTAAGCCATCAAGGAAAAGAAGAGAGAAATGAAAACCTGAACAGTGCTTCATAAAAGAAAACTAGACTGTCAAGAAAAGGGAGGGAAGCCAGAGTGTTGATGCACGCTTGTAATCTCAGTACTTGAGACAGGAGGATCACAGGTTTGCGGCCAGCCTCAGCTACTTAGGCCCTCTGCAACTTAGTGAAACCCTGTTTCAAAAATAAAGAAAAAAAAATAGGGCTGGGGTGTAGCTTGGAGGTAGAATGCCCCTGGGTTCCATTCCCAGTACCACAAGAAAGATAAGAGGGAGGAAGGGAGGGATTGGAGATGATGTGTTGGGGTTATTATTTTTTTTTTCTTTTAAGGATAAGGGAGACCTTAACACATTTGTAAACTGAAGCAAAGGGTTTCAAAAACAAAAGGCAAGAATAGAGGAGGAGGTAGTTAAAGGAGCAAAAGCAAACATTGTTCAAATTGTCTGGAAGAGGGAATGATGTCAACAGGGGCATGCCTCCTTCCCAAGAAGCAGAAGGCCAAGTCCACAAATGCATGCTCTGGTTTTTCAAGTTTTTTTAAATCCCAATATTAGTGATTTCTTTCTGTTTAACTGTATTTAGTGGGCCTAATGATTGTAATAATGATGCCACTGAGGTCTGTAAAGTCTTCAGGCTCTGGGATCTGACATGAAATGCCAGGATGAAATCTTGGCTGTGCCACCTAACTGTCATATAAACTTGGGAGAATTATTAAAATTCTCAAAGCCTTATTACACTCATTAATGGAAAGATTTAGATGAGGCAAATAAGATGCTTACTGCAGTGCCTACTGAAAACTCAAGTCCACAGTTGTTAGCTATTACTATTAAAGGAAACCTCATAAATAGCAGAAGAGCCGTGGAAGTTATAGATTATTTGCTCTATTTTCTCAGGTTTCATTTATTGGGGAAATTGAGTGTGACTTGGACTTTGGAGGAATCAGGACAGAGTTTTTCTACTGTGTCTTTGAAGAAATGACCCGGCCAGAACATGGGATGTTCATGTATCCTGAAGAGGCTTCCTACATGTGGTTTCCTATCAGAGTAAGTCCTCTTGTATTTGCTTATGGTATTCCATGACAATCAAAATGTATCCTAGGGCTGGGGATGTAGCTCACTGGAAGAGCACTTGCCTTGTATGTATGTGTAAGGCCCTGACTTCAATCCCCACTACTTCAAAAGAAAATAATAATAATAATAATAATAATAATAATAATAATAATAATAATAATAAATGAGTATGCATGTATATCATATGCCATAGAAAAGTAAGGTGTCTACACTATTTCATACTAGGAGAGGGGTTTATTGATAAAATTTTGCATTAATCTTCAGTTTTAAGTAATATTCTTTTCTTTAAAATGGAGTCCCCTTTCCTTGGGTTCCCATGTCTTTGTACACAGGATAACTAATTTAGTATGTGTTCTTGACTATTTATGGAATACAGAGATGAAAATGAATCCTTCCATTCTCTGGAATGCGTCCTTTATTTCTATTCTTTTCCCCCAATGAATCTGAAGACAAAGGCCGTGGAAAGAAATGATGAAAACCATAGTTTTCAGGATTATTGAGCCTACTGTATTTCTATCCTGTTGTGCTTTTAGTAACCAAAACTACAGTAGGGACTTAAATTTATTGAACTTAAACCCTGAGTATTCTTATCTTAGGGGTTTTTTAGTGTTAATTTGCAATATGACTTTGTAAAAGTAGAAAAAAATTTACCTGACACCAACATTCTATGATAATGATACAATTTAGAATACTTTAAGATGATTTTTCTCTTTTCAGCCTAAATTTGAGGCAAAGAGATATTTCTTCTTTGGGGTTCTCTGTGGACTTTCTGTTTTTAATTGCAATGTTGCCAACATCCCTTTCCCACTGGCACTCTTTAAGAAGCTTTTGGACCAGATGCCATCATTGGAAGACTTAAAAGAACTCAGTCCTGTTTTGGGAAAGTAAGTAAACATAGTCCCCTTTTTAGGACCTTTATTTAACATGTGTTTGGATAAATAATTAAACATATACACTTGCCAATAATCTGTTCTTATTTGACGTTAGTAGTTTAGGTAATTTTGTGTGTGTGTGTGTGTGTTACTAGAGTTTGAACCCAGGGACACTCCTCTTCCTCTGCTATAACCTCAGCCCTGTTTTATTTTTAATTTTGTAACAGGGTCTCACTAAGTTGCTGAGGCTGGCCTTGAACGTGTGATCCTCCTCTCTCAGCCTCCCAAGTATTGCAATTACAGGCATGTACTGCCATGCCTGGCTGTTTTAGGTACTTTAGAACAATTTTAGCTTTGATAAGAGTTGTTGGATAGCCGGGCGTGGTGGCGCACGCTTGTAATCCCAGCCTTCGGGAGGCTGAGACCAGAGGATCCGGGTTCGCGGCCAGCCTCAGCTACCTAGTGAGGCACTCTGCAACTTAGTGAGACTCGGTTTCAAAATAAAGAATAAAAAGTGGGGCTGAGGGTATAGCTCGGAGGTAGAATGCCCCTGGGTTCAATCCCCAGTACCACACAAAAAAAAAAAAAGAGTTGTTGGATGATATAATTTCATTTTCTAAAATTATGTAGTGTTAATTATCTGGGCGTCATGGGACACACCTCTAATTCCAGTACTTAGAAAGTTGAGAGAGGAGGATCACAGGTTCAAGGCCAACATCAGTGACTTAGTGAGACCCTGTTTCAAAATAAAAAATAAAATAGGTCTGGGAGTGAGTGTAGCAGAGGTAGAATGCCCCTGGGTTCAATCCCCAGTTCCAAACATATACACACATAAAAGTAGAGTTGATTGTTTCCATGACTTGTCCTCATTGCTCAAAATAATCCTGGAACTTTTTATATGTAGAAACTGTCATGGACAAACCATTGTTATTCCTTACTTTGAAATCTGCTAGTGATGTTGATACTAAACATTTTATGGTCATCTTCAAAGTAGAAATTTATTTTTTAGTTAAAAGACAGGCTACCACCCGGGAAAAGATAGATAACATAGCAGAAAAGGTTAATATTCCTGCTATATAGTGCTTTGACACATTCTTAAGAAAAGTTGAAAAAGTATCTGTCTGGGCCAACATTTTCACTGCTATAATCCAAGACGACTAACCACACAAGTTAGAAGAAGGAAGATTTATTTGCTCAGTTTTTTTTTGTTTTGTTTTGTTTTTTTTTTTTTTGAGATCCAAGAGTTTCAGGCCATGTAAGTTCAGAGGTCAAGGCATGGCAGTGGGAAGTAGAGACAGGAAGCACATCATAAAAGCTTGAAACAAGAAAGCAAGCAAGGGGCTTCAAAGACATAAGCACAGTCCCTAAGGCCAAGCCCCCAGGGACTCACATTCTTCTGCCACACCTACTTGCCTGGGTATCCAAGAAGACACCCACCAAAAGAAGCAATAGAAATGGTTTATTAAAAAAAAGATGGTTGATGAGAGTCTCACTAACTTGCTGAGGCTGTCCTCAAACTTGCGATCTTCTGTCTTAGTCTCCCAAGTCCTGGAATTACAAAAATGTGCCACCATACCCAGCTCCAGGAACACTTTTAGAAGGATGTTAATACCATTCTTTGCCTCAGGACCAAATCACTTCCTGAAGACCCCACCTCCTAATATATAGCACTGAGTATTCAGGCCATTACAGCTCCCCTCATTTTTCTATCAACCTCAAAATGGGTGACAAACATCTACCAGTCTTGAATTTAAGTTTTCATTAAGGTATCTCTCTCTCTCTCTCTCTTTTTTTTTTTTTGGTACTAAGGATCGAACCCAGGGGAATTCTACTTCCAAGCTACACCTCCTGCCCTTTTTAATTTTGAAACAGGCTTGTTAAATTGCTGGGTTTGACCTTGAACCTATGATCCTCCTGTCTCAGCCCTCTAAGTACTGAGATTATAGGCATGTGCCACCGTGCCTGGTTCTAACAATTCTTGACATCTGAACCATGACCTGAACAGTCTGGCCCCAGAGTCCAACTATTCTTTAACTAAATATATTAGTAAGGCAAGGATTATTAAGAGCCTAGGATTTGGAAAGGAGGAGATAAATTTATCATTGTTTTTTACTGGAAATGCTGAAATTGACCTAATTAGTGTTTATGCCTAAGAAACTTAGTAGCAATATATATAAACTTAAATTTAAAGATATTTAAATATGTATCAGCATTTCTCAGGTTCTCTTAAAATGATTGAAGACCACAGAGAACTTTTTCTTATGTCAGTTATATCTGACAGTATTAGAAATTAAAAGTGAGAAATGTTTTAAACAGAAATATCTAAACACTCATTCTGTTAGTTATCAGAGCATTCTACAGTTTTTACGTAGCCTCTGGAAACTCCTTTCTACTCATGACAGATGCAAAAAGGCAAATAATAACTTAGTAATATGGAAATAGTTTTGACCTCGTAAACCCTCTGAAATCCCCAAGAATTTCTAGGAATTGTTGACCTTAGCCACATTTTGAAAAAATCATCTGTGAACTGAGTAAAACTCCAGATTTAATTCCAGTAGACTTGTTAAACTTGAAAGGCAAATTTCAGAATTTATATGAATGAACAAAGGACCAAGAATACCCAGAAATAATTCCTTAGGGCAAATAAAAATGGAGAACTTGGCCTAACCAGATGTTAAGAATTGTTAGAACCAGGCATGGTGGCACATGCCTGTAATCTCAGTACTTAGAAGGCTGAGATAAGGAAATTGTAGATTGAAGGTCAGTTCAGCAACTTAGGAGACCCTCTACAACTTAGTGAGACCCTGTTTCAAAATAAAATTGGGCTGGGAGTATAGCTCAGAGGTAAAATGTCCCTGGGTTCAGTCCCCAGTACCCCCCCCCCAACACACCAAAAAAGAAAGAAAGAAAATACTTACTAGACAACTGTATTAACTAGATAGAATAGTATGGTAGTGATGTAGGTTTTCCAATGGAACTGCAAAACTCAGAAAGTGACAGGTATTTATGGAATTTTGTTAGAGGTGGCATATTAATAAATGGGAATAGTACTCTTTGTTTGGTTTTGATACAGGGGATTCAACATTGGGGTGTTCATCTCAGCTAAATAGGGCTAGGAGAGCCCTATTTTATTTTTTATTTTGAAACAATCTCACTTTGTTGCTAAGGCTCTTGCTCAGTTGCTGAGACTGGCTGCCAACCTGTGGTCCTCCTGTCTCAGCCTCCCAAGTACTGGGATTGTAGGCTTGTCCTACCAGGCCTGGCTGGAATAGTGCTGTTTAATAAATGTATCTGCAAAGAATTATTATCCGTATGGGAAAAAGTGACAGTGGATCATTGCCTTTCGCCACACACAAAAAGTCATTTCTTTTTTGTTTTTTGTTTTTTTTTTTTGCAGTACTGGGGATTGAACTCAGGGGTATTCTACCTCTGAGCTATATACCCAGCCCTATTTTTTATTCTTTATTTTGAAATAGGGTCTCACTAAGTTGTGGAGTACCTAACTAGGTAGCCGAGGCTGGCTGAGAACCCAGATCCTCTAGTCTCAGCCTCCCAAATGCTGGGATTATAAGCATGCACCACCACGCCCGGCTAGCAAAAAGTCATTTCTGTGTGAATAAAAGCCTTAAATTTAAAGCTGGGTCTGGTGGCACATGTATTTAATCTTAGTACTTGGGAGGCTGAGACAGGAGAATCATAGGTCCAAGGTCAAACCCAGCAATTTAACAAGCCTGTTTCAAAATTAAAAAGGGCTGGAGGTGTAGCTTGGAAGTAGAATCCCCCTGGGTTCGATCCTTAGTACAAAAAAAAAAAGAGAGAGAGAGAGATACCTTAATGAAAACTTAAATTCAAGACTGGTAGATGTTTGTCACCCATTTTGAGGTTGATAGAAAAATGAGGGGAGCTGTAATGGCCTGAATACTCAGTGCTATATATTAGGAGGTGGGGTCTTCAAGAAGTGATTTGGTCCTGAGATAAAGTCCTTAAGAATGGTATTAACATCCTTCTAAAAGTGTTCCTGGAGCTGGGTATGGTGGCACATTTTTGTAATTCCAGGACTTGGGAGACTAAGAAGATCGCAAGTTTGAGGACAGCCTCAGCAAGTTAGTGAGACTCTTAGCAACCTAGTGAGATCCTATTTCAAAACAAAAATAAAATAGGGCTGGAGGTGTGGCTCAGAGGTAGAATGCCCTGGAGTTTATTTTATTGATACCAATAAAATAAAAGTGTTCCTAGGGAGAGGCTGTTCACCTCTTCTGCCATGTGAAGTCACATTAAAGACACCATCTCTGTTGAACCATCCCTTACCAGACCCTAAATCTGCTGGTACCTTCATCTTAGACTTCCCAGCATGTAAAGCTGTGATAAGTACATTTTCTGTTGTTTATAAATTAGCCAGTCTAGCCAGGCATGGTGGCACATACTTGTAATCGTAGTACTTGGGAGGCTGAGACAGGAGGATAACAGGTTCAGAGCCAGCCTCAGCTGCTTAGTGAGGCCATCTGCAGCTAAATGAGACCCTATTTCAAAATTAAAAGTAAAATAGTTGGGCGTGGTGGCACATGCTTGTAATCTCAGTACCTGGGAGACTGAGACAGGAGAATCTGGGTTCTCAGCCAGCCTTAGCTACTTAGTGAGACTGTCCACAACTTAGTGAGACTCTGTTTCAAAAATAAAGAATAAAAATAGGTCTGGGGATGTAGCTCGGAGGTAGAATGCCCCTGGGTTCGAGCTCCAGTACCACAAAAAAAAATTATCTTAAGTTATTTTGTTAAAGAACCAAAATAGTTTAAGTTAGAAATTAGAACTGGAGGGTACTATAACATATACGTGAAAATGTGAAGCCTCTTTGGAAACGTTAGGGTAATAGGTATAGCCTGGAAGAGTTTTGAGATGTGGTCTAGAAAAAGCTTGTATTACCATGAGCAGACCATAAAGGGCAATTCTGAGGGGGTCTTAGAAGAAGAGGAAAGCTGTGGAGAAAGCCTCAGCCTTTTTAGAGATTACCTGAATGGTCATGATCAGAATGTTGGACAGTAAAGACCATTCTGGTAAAGTCTTAAAATAGAAGTGAGTGATGCATTTGAAACTGGAGGAAGGGCAATTCTTGTTATAAAGTGGCAAAGAAGTCAGCTGAGTTGTGTTTGTGTTTTGTGGAAGCTAGAACTTAAGAGCAATATTCCACCTTCTCCAGAGACCTTTCCCAGTGACATGTATCCCTTTGGAAATTTTGTTCATGTTAACCTATATCATTTATGTACTTCTGGCTACACAAATCTGTACTGCAGGTGGGACTTCCATCATTATATCTTACCTACTAGTAACAGAGTTTATTGTTAGTAATAGTTACCTCTCAACTTTACATCTTATGTGCCACATTCTGCTTAAGGGTTGAATGAATAAATGTATTGAGCAAACTACAATTTTGAGACGTGTTACTTTACAGTACTTATAACAGCATGTCAGGATGGAAATTTGAATACTGCTTACTCATCTTGATATAACGTGTGTGTGTGTGTGTGTGTGTGTGTGTTTTTACAGGGGATTAAACCCCAAGGTACTCTGCCACTGAGCTACATCCCCAGTCCTTTTTACTTTGGGGTCTATCTTTCTAAGTTGCGCAGGCTCACCTCTTACTTGCAGTACTCCTGCCTCAGCCTGCCAAGTAGCTGGAATTGTAGGCACATGCCATCGCACCCAAGCATAACCTTATACATGCCTGAAACACTTAAGATAGTAGAATTTCAGGTCTTTCTTAAGTTTGATGATATAAGCAGAAGAGGTACAGAGAAGGTCTTTTGCCCTACCTGTTCCTCAGCTTCTTTAAGTGGATACCTGATATTAATAGGAGACTTGCTAATTTTTTCCTAAGTAAATTTCAAAAGTTTAAATAAAGAATACCACTTTGAATGAGTTTTGGTATCAGTAAACATGCTCGCAATCATTTTCTAGCTAGAAACTAGCATCACTGGTTTGAGGTGATGCCGACTTCTTTGCCACTTTATAACAAAACAAAAAGCTTTGAATCAGGAGGGGAACCTGCATATAAACTTCCTGTACCTCATATTTTTAGTTGAACTCTGGCCCTGTTTACATTATCAGTACACAGAGAAGTCGGTGCTACAAACCTCACTTCCTACCTTCAGAAGAACTGTGCACTTGACATTTATTTTATATGGTGAATCTAGCAACCATGGTTATTGCTCTTTTAAAAACAAAACTATTTCTTCTTTAGGAGTTTGCAAACACTCCTCGATGATGAAGACAGTGACTTTGAAGAACTATTTTACATCCGTTTTAATGTGAGTAGCAATAAAAACCAGATCAACATCATAACAGTTTTAATTTTGAACAACCCTTAATATACTTGCCTTAACATGTCTCTTAAAAAACAAGCTTCTGAATAATTCTAGTGAAAACAGGGTTTTCCTTCATTTTTTCATGAGTTGGTGTATCTGTCAGATTTTACTATGTAACAACCAACCCAAAAAGTGGTTTAAGAAAACAAACATGGTTCTATTGGTTTCCCAACTGGGCTGTCTTGGTTGGGCTACATGGCCTGCAATGGCCTCACTCACAAACCTGCTGGTTGGTTAATAGGGTGGCAGCTGGAATGGCCTATGTTCCTCATGGTCTCTTATCCACTAATAGGCTAGCAAGACTTCCTCACAGGGTGGTGTTATGGTCACAGAGAGTAAGAAGAGATGGCAACCTCAACGCATAAGCTACTTCACAAGTAGAAGCTTGTAACATCCTATTGGCCCGAACACTTCCCATGGCCACACCCACATTCAGAGGCTGAGGAGATAGACTCCCCTCTTGATGGGAGGTGTTGCCAAGTCGACTTGTAAAGGGGTATGAAAATCAGGATAGGAGGAGTTGGTGGCCATTTTTGCAAATCTGCCATACTGGATCTATACTATATATTAAAGTAAATACTCACATGTGGCAACTTTCTGATAAATTTGTTTAATATGATCAGTTAACATAATTCAAATTTTTAAAAACATTTTCTATTATCTATAATGAATGGTAATTTTCTGTTTTTACCTTTCTTGCTAGTTTTTATGACAAAGGTACATGATTTACAAATCCTGTATGAAAAGTGGTACACTCCAGAGTGTATTTATTGGTGATAGGCTGTTCAAGATTCTTTTGGAGATGTTATCTGACTTCATTTGTATTTACAGGTGCACTGGGACAGAAATGACATAGACTTAATTCCTAATGGAAGTTGTATTGTTGTTGACCAGACTAACAAGTATGTATAAAGAAATGAAATGTTTGGTTTGTATATTCATTATATTTATTTCACTGAGCTCTAAAAATCTTTTTTTTTTTTTTTTTTTTCGGTAGTGAGGATTGAACTCCAGGGGCATTCTACCTCCGAGCTATTCCCCCAGCCCTATTTTTTATTCTTTATTTTGAAACCGGGTCTCACTAAATTGTGGAGTGCCTCACTAGGTAGCTGAGGCTGGCCTCGAACCTGGATCCTCCGGTCTCAGCCTCCCAAATGCTGGGATTACAAGCATGCGCCACCACGCCCGGCTTAAAAATCTTATTTCTTAAAAGTTTTTATTTCCATTAGTCATTTTTACTTTTTCAATAAGGCCATGCGTTGTTGTGTGTTACCTGAATGCATATAGACATACACATCATGGAGTTTACATTGTAATTAATAAAATTTCTCAGAGGTTGTCTGTTTTCCTCCAGCCTAAACTCTCTGTCCCTCTTTATTCCTTTACTCTGCTTTACCTTTTCTTTTCACATCACACCTTACATATGTTTAGGATTTGCTTATTTCTCCATGTTCCCTGCCCTAGTGAAAGCAGTGTCGTGGCAGGGACTTGAATTGATATATTAGAAAACAAAAGAATACTAACCTTTATTTCACATGTTAATAAAAAATAAATTACAGATGGATTGTAGATCTAAATGTGAGAAGTCAAATAAGAAGCTTCTAGAAGAAGATATGGGAAAATACATTCATGGTCTTGGGAGGAAATATATTTTTTTTTTTTTTGGTACTGGGGATTGAACCCAGAGGCATTCTACCTTCGAGCTACACCCCCAGCCCAATTTTATTTCTTACTTAGAAACAGGGTCTCACTAGATTGAAGAGAGTCTCACTACTTGCTGAGGCTGTCCTCGAACCTGCGATCCTACTTTCTCAGTCTCCCAAGTACAGGGATTACAGGCATGTGCCACCATGCCCAGCTGGAAAGAATTTTTTAAGTAGAGCAGGAGAAACCACTAATCATTAAAGCAAATATTAATAAAGTGAAATTTTGGTTTATCATGCTAAGAATGAAAAGGTAAGCTACAGTATGGGAGAAGTTACTTGCAGTACTATATACAAAAAAAGGACTTGTATTTCAAACCCCTATAAACCAATTAGAAAAAGAATCCCCCCAAAAATTGAAGCCAGGCATGGTGGTGTACATCTGTTATCCCAGTACTTGGAAGGCTGTGACAGAGGATTTGCAAGTTAGTGGCCACTCTCAGCATCTTGGGCCCTCCACAACTTAGTGAAATCCTATTCAAAATAAAAAATTATATAGGTCTAGGGGTGTAGCCCAGAGGTACTATGCCCCTGGGTTATATCCCCAGTACCACAAAATAAGACTAAAGATTAATAATGCAGTTCTCAAAAGAGCGTATTTAAATGGCTGATAAGCACATAAGGTGCACAACATTAACCAGAGAAATACAAATTAAAACCACAGTGAAGCCTGGTGTCGTAGATGGCAGGTTTTTGGCCACCCTCCGCAACTTAGTGAGACCTTATTTCCAAATAAAAAATAAAATATGGCCGAGGGTGTAGTCAGAGGTAGAATTCCCTCTGGGGGAATTCTAAGGGGGGAATTCCTGGGTTCTGTCTCTAGAACAACAAAAAATCCACAGTGAAATACTATAATGCACTCACCAAAACAGCAAATTTAAAAATGACTAACAATACCATGTATTAGAGAGTTTATAGAGCAGTACTCTCATATCCTACTAGTGGAGGTCGGCCTCCATTTTGGATGTTTGCTGACTAACTACTTTCAAGTCCCACTCCTCTCCCTGTCACACCATTTGCAGGAATGGGTAAGAAAGCTGGCATGCACTAGAGAAGAAGGTTACACCATCAGAGCTCTGGACTTCATGGGAACCCTAAACCATGATAAAAACCAGGGATATCTGGTCTTCCTCACTGAAGCCAAACAGACAAGGTTGGGTGTCCTGCCCAGCTCTCCTCAGGAAGTCTCATCCTGTGTACTTATTACTATAAATACTTTTATACTCTCTACATGTGTGTTATTGTCACTGTAAATATCCAAACTGGGGGTGTAGCTCAGAGGTAGAATGCTCCCAAGTTCAATCCCCAGTATCGCAAAAAAAAAAAAAAAAAAAGTTTTGGTGTAGGCTAGAATGCTCAACAGAGATCTCTCTGCCACTTAACTAACTATAGGGAATGTTCTATAATCCCAATCTTTCATAACGTCTACTGAAAATTGTTAGTTCTTATCTTGAAGTGATGTATGTATTCTTTCGCTGCTTTGAAGGTTTATCTTTTGGCTTTGGTCTTCCACCAGTTTTTTTTTGAGGTACTGGGGATTGAACTCAGGGGCATTCTACCTCCGAGCTACATCCCCAGCCCTATTTTTTATTCTTTATTTTTGAAACAGGGTCTCACTAAGTTGCGGAATGCCTCACTAGGTGGCTGAGGCTGGCCTTGAACCCGGATCCTCTGGTCTCAGCCTCCCACGTATTGGGATTACAAGTGTGTGCCACCATGCTCGGCCGATCAGTTTTATTATAATACATCTTTTTATTTCCACCTTGCTTGATTTTCATATATTTTTTAATCCATGGTTTGATGTCTTTAGTTGTGAAAAATTCCTATCTTTTTCCAGTTTTCAAATCTCAATGAACATGATCACCCAGTTCTACTTTACCCTTCCAAGATTCAAGGACTCTAGTTATATGTGTCCTCTAGTGTTATATCCTCCTGAATTTTCCCGTTCATTTTTTTCTTTGTGTTTCATGTAGACATCTTCTGACATATCTTCTAATTCTCTAACCTTTTCAAGTATTTGAAGTATGTTAGCCTATTTCCTGGATTTTTTTTTTTTAATTGTTTATTTTGAAACCGAGTCTCACTAAGTTGCGGAGCGCCTCACTAGGTAGCTGAGGCTGGCCGCGAACCCGGATCCTCAGGTCTCAGCTTCCCGAATGCTGGGATTACAAGCGTGCGCCACCACGCCCGGCAGGATTTTTTGTTTTAATGGTTGTGGTTTTTAAGATTTCTGAGATTTTTAAATTTTTAATTTTCTGATGAAATTTTCCTATTATCATTTTTTCCCTGAACATGTTCTTCACACTTCAAAAAAAAAAACAAAACCCCTTTTGGTCTGCTTTAGGCTTATATCTATTGTCGGTTTTCCTCTTTATCCCTAGGGTTTCAAGGTATATTTGGTCATATGATTGAATGCTAGATTTTTTTTATTTTTATTTTTATTTTTTTTGCAGTACTGGAGATTGAGCTTGGGCATTCTACCTTCAAGCTACACCTCCAACCCTATTTTTTATTCTATCGTTTGAAGCAGGGTCACACTAAGTTGCAGAGGACCTCACTTAAGTAGCTGAGGTTGGCCACAAACCTAAATCCTGCGTTCTCAGCCTCCTAAGTACTGGGATTACAAGTGTATGCCACCACCCCCGGCTATGCTAGATATTTTCTATAAAAAAATAAAGGTTCTGAATGATGCTATCTTTCTTACTCCAGACAAGATTCACCCTGTTCTCTGATAGGCAGCTAGAGTAACAAGGATGATCAGCTTAAACCCACTGAAAGGTGAAGCTGACTTGAGGTAGGGTTGCAGCAGTTGAACCCAGAGGCAATCTACCTCTGAGCTACACTCCCAGCCCTTTCTTTAATTTTTTGTTTTGTTTTGAGACAAGTCTTACTAGGTTGCTAAATTGCTGGCGCTGATCTTGAAACTTCGATCCTCCTGTCTTGGCGTCCTGGAATTACTGGCATGCACCACCATGCCCAATAGGTTGCAGCCTTTTTAGGCTCAGTCTACATGTGAGTCACCTTGACTTCTCAAGGGCAGTTCTCCAGAGGTTCCCCTAAAAACCCACAGTACTTACTTGGACTCCTTTTTCTTGATGGATCCGCAACCCCAAGTTTTGTTTCCCTGGCATCAGGAGACTATTGAATTCTGCTGTGATTTGTATCTGTTTTCTGCTTATTTCCCTTGCCTCTTCCTTAAGAATTTAGGAAATGCTCCCCAGGGAAAACTACTGAATGCCAGGTATACTACTCCTACAGCTCTTAGGCTCTTAGTTTGGTATCCCCAAACTTAATTTTTCTACCTAGCTCCATTAAATTACTGGAACTACTGGCTTCTCTGAGTCTTTTAGTAACCTCTGTTTGCCTTACTTCTTTCCCTTAGTCAAGAATTGACAAATGTCCTAAAGGGAAAAGCAGCAAGCCAAATGCTGCCTCTCCCCCAGCCCACCCCAGCGAGCTTCCTTCTCTCTACAGTATTGGCCTCTTGGGTCTTGACCCAGATTTAGATGCTTTGAGCCAGATGTGGTTTTTTTATTTTAGCTGCTGGCTTTTCTAGTTCTCAGTGGCAGCATTTGTCTGCTGTAAGCCACTTCATCCTAACTAAAAGCAGAATCCCCATCGACCTCCTCTTCATTTTTGTTAACCACCAATAAATTAGCTACTCACTGCCATAAATTCAGGTAATTGATCAGAGTACAATGTAAAACCTGAAACCCATCTCCCCAGCCAATCCCTTGAGATTAAACAGCGTTAGCAGTTCAGGCTTTATTATGCTAAACTTTGGTTGTTGCAATCTAACTATTTTCTTAACTGTGTGACCTTGAACAGTCATTTAACTTCACTATGTCTCTGTTTCTTCACTGAAGTGTTCATAAGAATCTGCCTAAAAGAGTTGTTACTAAATTAGATAATATATTAAAGAACTATAATAGTCCCTGGCATCTATGTAAGCACGCAATAACTGTTAGGTATCTAAGCTTTTAGATTTATTCCCCCAATTCTGTTCAGGTTACTGAGTATGGGAATTTTTTTGTTTTATTAAAGGAGAGACTATGTTTCTAAGTGTGTTGATTATATCTTCAACATCTCTGTGAAGGAGGTTTTTGAAGAATTCCAGAAAGGATTTTATAAAGTGTGCAATAAGGAAATTATAGAATTTTTTCTTCCGGAAGAACTGAAGACTCTGATTATTGGAAACACAGATTATGACTGGGAAACATTTGAAAAGGTACATCATAAAGTCTAAGTTGGTTAACTTCAGTTTTCATTCCTGTTTCCTGAATGTTATGTTTTGCTTCATTTGCATTTTCTCTAGAATGCAAGTTATGAACAAGGGTACAACAGATCACATCCCACGATAGTGATGTTTTGGGAGGCTTTACACAGACTGACTTTGGAGGAAAAGAAAAAGTTCCTTGGTAAGTATTACACAAGGAATAGATCTGTAATCTTCTGGGTTGTTTTTTTTGTTTTTTTAGTGGTACTGGGGATCAAACCCAGGGGCTTTCTACCACTGGGCTACACTACCAGACATTTTATTTTTTATTTGGAAACAGGGTATCTCTAAGTTGCTGAGAGCTTCACTAAGTTGCTGGGGCTGGCTGTGAACCTTCGATCCTCCTATCTCAGCCTTCCAAGTACTGGGATCACAAGTGTGTGCCACCACGCCCAGCATCTTCTTTTTTAAAAGGAAAAAAAAAAAAAAAAAAAAAAAAAAACCCTCATTTGTGATAGGTACTATCTGCAACAAATCATAGCAAGTGTCAGAGCCACTCCTAGTGCCACTGGTAGTCCCCTCTGTGCCAGCATCAAGTCATCAAGTGTTAGTAGAGGTGACTTTTCCTCCTATTATTTTATTCCTACTTACTGCTTTTAAATTTTGCTTCTTTTCTTCACCCAAGTTAAACTTGGAGCTTTCTTTCTATAGGCCCTATCATCATTCAATTATCCAGCCCTTACAGGATTTGCTAAAACATTTTATTTGGCTAATTTTTACTATTACTATCAGTTTGCTGCATTTACTGTTACTGTGCACAAACACTTGTGTTTCCAAGTCTGTTGAACTCACCTCCCAGATTGTGATCTGTTTTATGCTTACATGGTGCTTTTCCTGAGACTGTCTTGATAAATTTCTCTATTTCCTTACTTTTGTTGTTTGGCTTTGTGGTACTATGTTTGGAACCCAGAGGCATTCCACCTCTTAGCTACACCCCCAGCCAATTTTTATTTTGAAACAGAATCTCACCAAGTCGCTGAGCCTTCCAAGTACTGGGATTACAGGTGTGCTCCACCACACCTCACTCCTTGTTTTGGAAAAACATTTACCTTCTTTTTATTATTTTTGTCGATGACATGTATGTCGGAAGATTTATACTGAAGCCAGATAACTTACCTCTCCAATACAGGAAATCTTTGTTCCAGCCAAATATTTCTGTTGTCTGTCAAATTCTGAGCTCACCTTATACTTTGCTACCTCGGGGCTTTCTCTGATGTTCCTTCCCCAGCCTTGAACCTCACCCACCTGCTTGGTTCCTTTCTAAACCTTTCCCTCATTAAAGCTCCATCATTATTTTGAACTCTTAGAAGTTTTCCTCATCATCCCAGCCTGGTGTTCTCTCCCTTCTCTGAAAACATTTACACTCAGGAGGCACTTAATTCCTCTTTGGCTGTCTTATGCATTATATATTTTCTCTTGCTATTTGTCTTTTTCTACACAGGGATTTCACTTTAAGTGAAACTTAAAATTCCTTTAAGTGAAATCCCTGTGTAGAAAAAGACACACACACACACACACACATATATATGTGGTTCAGTAGTATCCTAAGTTTGACACATCCACTGAGGTCTTGAAACATATCCCTTATGAATAAGGGAGAACTACTGTATTTCCAACCAGACTTTAAATTGCTTGAGGGCACTGACTATGCATTGGATTTTTGCCCAAATATGGCCCCTAATGTAAGTAGATTTTCTCTTTATAAAGAGATTCTGGTCTTTATATGAAATAGATTGTCTAATTTATTAATTTTTATTTTTGTTTAGTTTTTCTTACAGGAACTGATAGATTACACATAAAAGATTTAAAGAATATGAGGATAACATTCTGCTGTCCTGAGAATTTGAATGAAAAAGATCCCATGAGAGTACAGACATGCACCAGTGTTCTCTTCCTCCCTAAATATTCTACAATGGAAAGAGTGGAAGAAGCGCTTCAGTTAGCTGTCAACAACAACAGAGGATTTGGCTGACCCTGTATCTTATTCTTTACCTCTTTTGGGGGAGCATTTCCATGAATAAAATTAATAACTCAAAAATTAACATAAAAGTCTTCTTCACTATTCAACATATTTGCTCTTTGAGAATTGCTATCCTTGTATGTAAAATGTATTTGTTATGAAATAGATTAGATTATGTCTCTGACACAAAGGTTTGCTTCATTTGGCCTGTAGGGGGAGACTCTAGCTTGAGTATTTTAAAAACCTGTTTGTCTACCTTATGTCTACTGTTCCTTTAGGTAGGTGAGCAGGGCATTGTGTTCAGTTATTTAGCCATACATCTCCCAGCCTCCCTTGAAGGTGGAGATTGGTGGCAGCAGTTTGTGGAAGTCACTGGGAGAAGCTTCTGAGGAAGTACTCCGCAGGGAACCTTTTCACCTGGCAGGAACCTTTTTACTTCTTTATTTTTCCTTGCTAGAAGACAGGCACAACAGCTGGAGCTGCAACATTGTCTTCAGACCATCCAGGAGAACAGAAACCTTATCCTTAAAATTCTTAGGCTTCATTATCAGAAACTGCCTAAATCTGAACATCTTTATCATCTTTGGTGTGTATCTAAGGTACTATGGTTAAAGTCTATGGCTAAACACACTGATACAAATTTAATGAGTTAGCCCAGTATGGTGACGCATACCAGTAGTTGGCAGGCTGAGACAGGAGGATCAGATTTGCAGTCATCCTCAGCAACCTAGTGAGGCTCTCTGCAACTCAGACCCTGTTATAAAAAAGGACTAGCAATATAGCTCTGAGATAGTATTCTCTTGGGTTCACAAAAAAAGAAAGGGAAGGAAGGAGAGAGGGAAAGCTGATAGTGTGATAAAGTGAGAGACCATTAAAGGTCTGAAGCTAAAGGTCAACCAGGGTTGAGAGGAACCAGACTAGGAAAAGGGGCTTAAGTCATAGATAATATTTTGTGTGAAAGGTGCCCTTTTTCCTAACATTCAATTCAAAGATAATTTGGTATGTTTATAAAGTAGATATTTATCTAGATCAATATTAACAAAGAGTTGATTTCAGATAGAGATGGGGACTGAATATTAGCCCCAAATTATATTCCTGTATGAGCTGGAATTTGGGTTGGTGATCTCAAACTTATTTCATCTATTTAGATGTTAAAGGGGGGAAACTACATTTCTCAGGATCCGCTGGTGTCTAGGGCTCTGTATACGAATTAGGTTCCACCAGCAGAATGAATTGCACTTGCAGAGGATTCAGAGTGTTCCCAAGTATATTAGTATTTCACAGCTATAATCAAAAGAACTGGCCCCTTAACATAAGGATTTATTTGCTCAGTTTTGGGGTCCATGTGCAGCCAGGGACCACAGATTTTAGGGCATGATGGTAACAGGAAATGGAGAGTACAAGGCTTAGCTCCTCACATCATGGAGGCTGAAAGCAAGGGGGAGGAGAAACCATATATAACCCCCAAGGCTGCAGCCCAAGGGACCCACCTCCAACCATACTCTTAGGGCACAGGCCACCACCCAGGTAAATCAGATTACAACCAAGCTCTTCCAACATTGCCACTCCATTTCCATGAGCATTGGGGGACACCTCCAATCCAAACCATTACACTCTGCCCCTGGCCCCATACACCATACGGCCACCTCACAATGCGAAATGCATTTAGTCCACCTTCCAAGAGTTCCCAAAGTCTTAGTTCCAGCATCACTCAAGTCCCAAATTTCAAAGTCTCTGAGACAAAGTGAACTTTTTTTTTCATCCAAAATGTGTTTATTGGGATGGTTTCCCACCCATCTTGATTTAGGCTGCTTTTAGCATTGCTTCCTCCTGTAGGCTAACAGAACTGTGGAGCAGCCAACACACAAAACTATAGTTTGTGCGTGGCTAAAGATTGGTGATTTTGTAGCATCCTGAGCATTTCACATCCATGAAGTAGGGTTTGAGGCTCTGCAGAAGGCATTTCTTGTGTTTCCTCTTCTGAAGAAGGATGAAGCAGATCCTTGGTGAGAGGCATGTTCTCGTGGGAAGGTCATCACCACCGGAAAGGCCAAAGAACTCTTAGGAGACCCTGTAAATGAAGATGAAGATTGAAATATAAAGCAATTTACATGCATCCAATATACGATGGCAAAAAGTAAACGTTTGCATTCCCAAAAGGAAGAATAGGGCCATAGAAAGAATGGGACTAAAACAATATTGAAATCTGACAGGACAAGCTTTTAATCCTGGGACTGCATTTCTGGCATTCAGGGTACACAGCAGTAAGTTCTCCAAAAGGCCTTGGCAGCCCCTCCCTGTGGCCTGTCTGCTTGCAATGGGCAGCATACTTACTCTTCCAGCCTGGCTCCATGGTTAACAGCTTGAAGCTTCTCTGGCATTTCTAAATCTTGGGAGTTTTTACTGCAGCCTTATGTCACCCTCACAGCTTCACAAGTTGCCCCACTTGGGCCTGCTTGCAGAGATTCCAACCTTGCCACATGTTGCTTGGCTTCTTAGGCATTTCTTTGAAATCTGGGGGGAAGCCTCCATGGCCCCCTTTTTCCAGCAAAGCCAGTGTTATATGAAGGCCAACACTAAGTAGCTGAGGCTGGCTGCGAACCCAGATTCTTTGGTCTCAGCCTCCCAAATACTGGGATTATAAGCCTGCGCCACCACACCCAGCTAGTTCTAGTCATTTCTAACCATTTGTTTCCTGAATGAGTCAGTCTCTTTCCTGTGTTTTCACAGCCCACCCCTATCACTCTCCCTTCCTCACTTCCACTCTTCAGTTCTGCCTTCCCTTCTGGGCCATTCCCATTCATCTCTCAGGACTCAACATTCTGGTAGATGCCAGAGAGATGTCTGTGAGGTGTGGCTGTGTTCCATTAGTTAGCTAGTGCCATCTAGTGGCGTATGCAGAAGATAACAACCACCTCCAAATGAAGCATTTCCTAAGAGGGGGCAAGACTTGGAAAACAGACAAGCCTTCCTTCCCACTGCTACACGTGGCAGTGAGGCTCTATTATGGTTCTTGGCTAGGCAGGGTAAATTCACATTTTCTGCCTCACTTAAAACCACCGCCTCAGCCGGCCTTGGTGGTGCACGCTTGTAATCCCAGCATTTGGGAGGCTGAGGGTGGAGGATCCGGGTTTGTGGCCAGCCTCAGCTGTTTAGTGAGGCCCTCTGCAACTTAGTGAGGCCCTGTTTCAAAATAAAAGAATAAAAGTTAGGGCTGAGGGTGTAGCTCGGAGGTAGAATGCCCCTGGGTTCCATCCCCAGTACCGCAAAATGAAACAAAACAAAAAAACACCCCCTCAGCTGGGCGAGCTGTCCCACGCTTGTAATCCCAGTACTTGGGAGGCTAAGACTGAAGGATCCAGGTTCGCAGCCAGCCTCAGCTAATTAGTGGGGCCCTCCACAACTTAGTGAGACTCTGTTTCAAAATAAAGACTAAAAAATAGGGTTGGGGATATAGCCCAGAGGTAGAACATCCCTGGGTTCAATTCCCAGTACCGCATGCAAAATAAAAAAATTTTAAAAACCCTAGTCTGGAAGTTGGCATCCTTTTCCTGCTACAGATGCAGAGTCGGAGTCCACGGGGCTTCCTGAAAAGCCCCTCTTGCAGGATTGGAAGCAAACGAAGAGGGAGAATAGGTCATGACCGGTCCTTTTTTGCTCTCAGGTGGGAAGTTTTCACCTGGAGTGGAAGAGGAGGTTCTCATTAAGGATGTAGCTAGGGATTGACTCTTTGGTGACACAGCTGAGGACACTTAGGAAGATAAGGGCTCCCTGGCTTTGTGAAGTCAGTCAATTGGTGGCACACGCTTGTAATCCCAGCATTCAAGAGGCTGAGACCAGAGGATCCGGGTTTGCGGCCAGCCTCAGCTATCTAGTGAGGCACTCCGCAACTTAGTGAGACCCTGTTTCAAAATAAAGGATAAAAAAATAGGGCTGGGGGTGTAGCTCGGAGGTAGAATGCCCCTGAGTTCAATTCCCAGTACCGCAAAAAAAAAAAAAAAAAAAAAAAAATAAGAGGTGAGAAGAGTTCAGCTTAGTGAAGGAGTAAGGCAGTGTTCCTCATCCTGGGGTTATAGTGCAACAGCTAGAGGGCGCAGTCAGTGTCACAGTGCAGCATGGGAAGCTAGTGAAGAGTCCTGGTAAGATCGGAAGCCAGGATGCTTTGTTCATGAGAACTTGGAGAGGAACAATAGAAATTTATTGAAGAATTCCCAAGAAAAGGTGTTGTATTTGAGGTCACAAGTGCACAATGTGGACAAAATTCAGAAGGCTTAAGAGGGGCATCCTACCTCGAAGTTAGCCCTTTTTACTTTTATTTGGAAACAGGGTCCCACTAGGTTCATGAGTGTCTCACTAAATTGCTGATATGGCCTCAAACCTGGGATCCTCCTGTCTCAGCCTCCAAGTACTTGCATTACAGGTGTGTGTCAAACCCCCCCCCCTACACACACACATACACACACCCATATAGTTTAATGTTTTTGGGGGGGGGAGTTAGTACTGGATTGACCCCAGGGACAGTCTACCTCTGAGCTATACTCCCAACCCTTTTTTAATTTTGAGACAGGGTTTCACTAAGTTTCTGAGGCTGTCCTCAAACCTGCAATCCTCCTGTTTTAGCCTTCTAAGTATTGGGATTACAGGTGTGCACTACCATGTCTGGCTTAAAATTTTCATGTTCTCTGGATGGGGAAAATCACTGTCTTCAGTTACACTTTTGTTTTGGTACTGGTGATTGAACTTACGGATGTTCTACCTGAACTACATCCCCCACCCTCGCCATTTGTTTGTTTGAAATAAGGTCTCCCTAAATTGCTGAGGTTGGCCTGGAACCTATGATCCTACTGTCTCAGGCTCCAAAATCTGGGATTATAGTCATGCACCACCACACAAGCCTGTTAAACCATTTTAAGATGCAAATGAAAATCAATTGCATTTTTTATGTAGAGACAGACCTCAGTGGTAGAGCCCTAGGTTCAATCCCAGTAGAGAAAAAAATAATTTCAATTTAATTCTTAGGTTTCTTAACGGAACTATTGAAACATTTACATTATACTATTGAAACGTTTACATTGTTTATGAAATACTATACCATGCTCAATCAGTCCCACTGAAGTTCTAGAAAAATCAAGGATCAAGCTCTTACTAGTGCTACACAGATCTACTAAGGCAGGAAAAAACTGATGTATGTCTAAAACCATGGCTCTAAGCTCACTAGAACAAAATCAGCTATATGCAAATCTTCCACTCCCCACCCCAACCCACCAAAGGGATCCATTTCCCTAGGAAATGATTCTATTTGGGGATATTAAGTGCCTCTCTATAGATTGTATGCATTTTTTAATTTAGAGTATTTTCACATTTTCCCTTTAGTACCATACTCTTATTACCAAAAAACAAACAACCCAAACCAAAAAAACTTTTTAAATGGGAAACTGTTAACATTTTATTATTAATGTAAGCATTTGATGCCAAAGAGATGAAGGTAATTTTACAAACTCAGAATTTTTGTAAGTACATGAAATTTCCATTGTTATACAGTTTTATATCACACTAGTTCAATACATTTCTCTCCTACTATAATATAGCTCCTTAGGGATCGAGTCAGCCCTAACATGTAGTTTTGCCATTGAACCTGAAGTGAAACAAAATTCTAAATGACTAAACTTTTAATGGGATAACAGACTACAGATGATGATTAGGGGTGTTAATCTCTATCAGACATGTTGCTGAACTTTCTTCTGATACAGCAGTTACAAGTCAGAATCTTCAAAAAACGAGAGCAGAACATAAGTACACTCAAAGAAACTTCTGCAGCTTAAGCCTCCCACAGTTCCAAGCTCAAGAGAAACAAGGTAAAGCAACTTTCCTGCAAACTAAATGGGTCTCCAGTATTTACACCTAGTTGAGCTTTCAGAGATAGATGCACAAGCACTCTCACATATTTTCCACCCTGGCTGTGGTTGCATTAATTATGCCTGAAGAGTTTAATACCCATCCAAGTCCAAAGGTGGAAGAACACATAGACTGGTATGGTAATTGGTAAGAGCAGACTGTAAAAGCAAAGGCTAGCTGTGCTAGTGCAGCCCTGTGGGAAGTTTTCTTCCACAGAGGCAGAGTAGAATAGTCCTGCTAAAGAAATCAGTGGAATAAGAACAGTCAATGTAGGCAGAGACAGAAACATTCTTCTTCCCCAGTTATTACCCACCACACTGTTTTAAAAGGTATACAGTATTAACAAAATTTAGTTTTGTTTTTAATTATGAGCTAATGATGCTCAACTTCTTCTAGCTTCTTATTTTGATGTGTTGTCCTAGCTGCCTGTGGTATCATATTAGGAATTCCATCAATGATCAGATAGGCTATTCCCAACTCTTCATTAATCAATTCGTTTGTTGATGCTTCATATCTAAGGGAGAGAAATAAAAAATGAATTGTGGAAAACAAAATGCTCAGAAAAGCTTGATGTTCAGTAGATACAATCCTTTAGCCAATTCTTGATACAGAGTTACTCCCAGAATTGTCTTAATTCTAAATGCAGCCATAGCCAATTCAACCATTTCTCTTAGAAAATTCTCTTAGAATCTTTTTTGTTGTTGTTTTTTGTGGTACTTGGGATTGAACCCAGGGGCTTTCTACCTCTGAGCTATACCCCTAGCCCTATTTTATTTTTCTTGGGAATAGTGTCTCCCTAGGTTGACTAATTGCTGAGACTGTCCTTGACCCTTGTGATCCTCCAGTCTCGATCTCCCAAGAACTAGGATTACAAGCATACAACACCATGCTTGGCTCTCTTAGAATCTTTAATTTTTCCCATTAGTTATTACCTCTCGCATTATTTTTTACACTTTATTCCCAAGGTTCACCTCTTTTCCGTATCAGTCAGAAAAGATCTCCCTCTTTTATTCAAATATTCCTTCATTCCTATGGTCAACCCCCAAGACCACCGTGGTTAATTTAATCCTGGAACAAAAAACTAGAGAAAAAGTTAGCTTCCTTTCAGAGTAAATGCTAAAGAGAAATTTAATAATCCATTAGGAAAAAAAAAAAAAAAACACTGAAAAATCAAAATACGAAAAATGAAAGCTTGAGAAAGATGAAAGGGCAGAAACGAGGAAACTTGGGAAAGCAATTAGTCTGCAGTGAGCTATACAATTAGGCAAAAGGTAAGTCAAATGGGAATTTTAAAGTTTAAGAAAACTGGATAATATGTTCATTATGGGAAAAAAATCTAAAGAAACGTGAAAATAAAAATTGCTGATAACATGCTGGTGTTTACGCAATTTGTAATACTAATGGTGTCGATATTCAGTTTTAGTAGCCTAGAACCAGAGTTGTTTTGCCAAGAACTAGTTTAAAAACCAAATGGCCCCCTAAGCCAAAGGGCACAGCACTTAGGTTAAGCGCTTAAGAATGTCAGCTGTTTTTGAGGGTACCTTCAGAAGATCTGAAGGCTACTAATAAAATATTTTTCATGTTGGCTTAAAAACTTGAATGCGTTGGCCTTGTCCTGAATCTCAATGGTTCATAAATGTGGTTGTACGTCAGAATCGCCGCAGAGACGTTTGAAGAAGATATCAAACGTCCAGGCCCTACCGGATCGTTAAGATTCAGTGCGCCCGGGAGGGCGTTTAGGGGGAAAACAAAGAAAGGTCCCGCGGTGATAGTGCAGCGCAGCCCTATGGCGAGCACCCGGGTCTGCAGGCCTGAGACTTGACCCGGGAGGTCTGGGCCCGGCTCCACGGCTCCTTCCTCGGGCAGCCGCGGCGGAGGAGCGAGGCCGGGAAATGGCAGCCGAGAACCCCCGCGCGGACCGCGGCGGACCCCGGCCCTGTCGCCATCGGGGCCGCGCGGGGAACGCGGCCGGCGGGTCGCACCTGAGCGGCTTCTTGGAGAGCGGACACACGAGGAACTCCAGCAGCGCCGGGTCGAAGGCGCGGGGCGGCTCCTCCACCTTCCCGCCGGGATCCGCCGAGGCCCGCCACCCGGTCGCGCTCAGGCACCTACGGGCGACGGCGAGCGACGGCGCGCGCGTCCACGGCAGCGCAGAGGCGAGGCGGCAGCGCGCTGCGCTCAGCATGGCTTCCGCGCCTCCCGAGCCCGCGGCGTCCGCTTTCCGCTCGCCCGGGCCTGACCCCGCCCCCGCCCCGCCCCCTGGTGCTTTCGGAAATCCGCCCCGGAGCCGCCGGCCGCTGACGCTTTGGTTCCGTTCGCGATCTGGGCCCCACTGCTTTCCCAGCCCGCGCCGCTGCAGTTAGGAGCGCGGCCTGGGTGGGGGCTTGGAATAGTCGCTCCTTCAGGTGTACAAACCTACAAAACCAGTGCTGAAGCTCGGTGTTCGACTTCACCAGGGCCTGTCGCAGGGAGGCTGGGGAGCTAGTGGCCAGACCTCAGAATCCTTAGGCTTTGGCCTATATGGTTATCTCTAGGGAGGTTTCACTTGTGTGTTAAAAGCGTCCATTTCAGTGCCTTCTTCTGATGGCCTTCGGTCCAAGCAAGCAGGAAGCTAAAGATCTTTAAGCCAATATTTCTTAGACTCAAAATTTCTTCCCACAAGAGGCTGTAAAGCTAAACCTGTCCTTCTTGAGGTTTTGCAGGATCAGGACCAGCAGACACTACAAAAAACAATAAATAAAAAATCCCTACTCTTGTAAACTTCTGAAGGATCTGGGAGTATTGCTCAAAGTTGACTAATGGACAGAGACATAAGATACAATATGCTAAATTATAATTATAAGTTGTGCTTCAGGCTTTGGACCACAAGGACTTTTCACAGCGATAGACAGTATATATATATATACTGTCTCTGCTCTTGCTTTCTCTGAAAACGTTTTTCTCAAAGCATAGCAAACAATGATCTCGATTTCTATTGTTATGCTAGCCTTGAGTTATAAACTTGTATAAGTTCTGACACACTTGAAATGCTTTGCTAAAAACTATGTAATTCCTTTGTTCTCTTTCAAAGAAAAACAACTTAAACTTTTTTTTTTTTTTTTTTTTTTGCGGTACTGGGGATTGAACTCAGGGGCGTTCTATCTCCGAGCTACACCCCCAGTCCTATTTTTTATTCTTTATTTTGAAACCAGGTCTCACTAAGTTGCGGAGTGCCTCACTAGGTAGCTGAGGCTGGCCGCGAACCCGGATCCTCCGGTTTCAGCCTCCCGAATGCTGGGATTACAAGCGTGCGCCACCACGCCCGGCACACCTTAAACTTTGAATACCTTTGCCAATAAAAGTGAGATTAGAGACTCATTCTGGAAGTTGACTCTTGCCTTCTTTCCTCTCATCTCTACCAAAAAAACCAAAGCGTCAATTTCTTTAATATAAATATTGCTATACCACAGTTTCTGAACCTTGTTTGGCTTTTTTTTTTTGTACTGGGGATTGAACCCAAGGGCATTCTACTTCTGAGCTACACCCCCAGTCCTATTTTTTATTTTGAAACAGAGTCTTTTTTTTTTTGTCTCATTAAAAAAAAAAATTAAGATGCCAGGTGTGGTAGCATATGCCTGTGACCCCAGTACTTGGGAAGTGGAGACAGGAGGATCACAGGCTAGAAGCAACTTAGTGAGCCCCATCATCCTCCCCAGCAACTTAGACCCTGTTTCAAAATAAAAATAAGCCAAGTGTGGTGGTGCATGCTTGTAATCCTAGTACTTGGGAGGATGAGACAGGAGGATCACAGGTTCACTGCCAGCCTCAGCAACTTAGACACTGTTTCCAACCCCCCCCCCCCAAAAAAAATAGGGCTGGAGGTGTAGCTCAGAAGTAGAATCCCCCTGGGTTCCAGCTCCTGTAAACAAAAATAAAATAAAATAATAATAACAACAATAATAATAACAACAACAACAATTAATAAAACAGGGCAAGGAGTGTATCTCAGAGGTAGAATTGCTTTGAGTTCCATCCCCGGTACTACACACAAGTGCACACAGACACACACAATTAAGATGCGGAGTGTCACACCTGTAATCCTTGTACTTGGGAGGCTTAGACAGGACGATAACAGGTTTCAGGCCATCCTGGGTAATTTAGCAAGATCCTGTTTCAAAACAAGAAAATAAAAAGGGCTGGGGCTGTAGCTCAAAAGTAGAATTCCCCTAGGTTCAATCTCTGGTAACACACACACACACACACACACACACACACACACACACACTTAAGAACCTGAAGTGAATGGCTTAGGCTTCTTACCCTCCAAGATGTTCGGGTTATTACAACATGGCACCCCTTAATAGTAATTGAATTGTTTAATAAAGCACAACTAAAATACCTCTATAAGTGACCTAGAAGGCATTCTAATTTACTCTGTAATCAGGCAGATGTCTATTAGTCAAGAAGGCAATCCATCTAATGGATTGAATTGGAAATTGAACTCAGGGTCTCCACATGTTAGGCAAACATTCTCCCACTGAGCTACATACCCGCCCCAGTTACTAGATAGGTTTCCCCCTGACTCTCCAACGAAGCAATATATATTTGAACTTTTTCATACAGTAGCACAGTACGCAAGAACTTGGGCTCTTGGGCAGACAGCCTGGTTCCATGTCCACAGTTTATTAGATGGATGACTCAGATTCTTTATCTGTATAATAAGTAACTACCTACCTTGTCAATTCCCCACAATTATGGGAATAAATGTGATAATGTATGCAATCAGCATTTAGGAAGATTCCTGGCACAAAATAATGCTCAGTTACATATTGTTGTTTTCATTTCAGCTATTCTTCCCAGTTCAATATACTTGAATGTTCCTCTTTTTGCAGTACCGGGGATGGAACTCAGGGGCATTCTACCTCCAAGCTACATCCCCAGCCCTATTTTTTTATTCTTTATTTTGAAACAGGGTCTCACCAAGTTGCGGAGTGCCTCACTAAGCAGCTGAGGCTGGCCGAGAACTCGAATCCTCTGGTCTCGGCCTCCCAAATGCTGGGATTACAAGCGTGCACCACCACGCCCGGCTCAGGAATTAACTTTTCAGTTGAAGTTAGTTGATACTTTGGGCCCTGGGGATAGAGAGAACTACCCAGGAAAGGTATATTCAGCAAGTGCAGTGAAACAGAGCTTGACTTCTGCTAGTGCTGAGTAGGGGGCCAGCCAGTGGCCCTTGAGGGGTAGAGAGGAGTACACATCCTCTGTCAGCGAGCCTGGCTGACAGATCCCTATCAACTGGGTTTTCTAACCAGTTATAAATAAATTAGTTTCCGTGTGCCTCCACAAAGAAGGTTTGAGGCAGATCATTTTACACTAATTTGTATTTGTTTTAGGAAAGAATAGAGAGTAAAAGCAAAGTATTGAAAACATCTTCAAATTTATAACTAAAAATTTCAAAGTTTTCCCAAGTACTGAAACATCTTCAAGTTTATGGCTAAAAATCAACAACCAATATTTAAAGAACATCTGAGTGTGTGCCATGTTCATGTTAAATTGGAAAATATCAAAGTAAAATGTCTGGACAGTCCTCTATAATTCATGAATATGACTGATTTCAGCATGTAGTAGACTAAGCTGAATGTAGTTGCCAGTACAGAACCATGGAACTGGGTTTGCTCTTTCAAAGGTAGTCCCTTTTTACTGTTTGTGTGATGATGACCTTTCCTGTCACTGTCACATAGGCCTGGGGACAGGTACTCACGTGATGGTTCTGGGCTCAGTTACAGTATTAGCTATGTGACTTGAGGAAGTTACTTAAACTCTCTGTTTCAATCTTCTCACCTGTAAAACAGGGTAATAATAATAATATTTACCTTACAATTTGTTGTGTGTGTGTGTGTGTGCATACACACATGCGCATGCACGAGAGAGAGACAGACAGACACACACACACACACACTAGGGATTGGACACAGAGCCATTCTATCTCTGAGCTACACGTCCAGTCCTGTTTTATTTTATTTATTTATTTTTATTTTGAAACAAGGTCTTATTAAGTTGCCAAGGATCTTGTTAAATTGCTGAGGCTGGCCATATGCAAACTTACTGTCTCAGCTGTCCAAGTATTGGGATTATAGGCATAGACCATCGTGCCCCGAAAAATTTTTTCTTTTTCTTTTTCTTGCGTTGTACTGGGGAGTTAAACCCAGGGGCATTCCATCTCTGAGCTATACCCTCAGCCCTATTTTATTTATTTACTTTTTAAATTTTGAAACAGGGCCTCACTAAATTGCTAAGACTGGCTTTGAATGCAGATTCTCCTGTCTCAACCTCTCAAATACTGGGATTGCAAACATGTGCTACTACTCCTGGCTGTAAAATTACTTATTATGGTGAAGTTGGTGGAAATTTTGATGAAACGAGAAAGAACAGTGTACCTCTGGGACTTTTAAACTGAAATGGAATTTTTACAGTTTTCAACATAGATACTATCAAAACACAATTTTTTTACTATGTCATACACATAAAGTGAATTAGAAACCCCTGGGCAGAAGAGGAGCTAAGCTATATATTTTAACAAAGTTCCTTAAACACAAAATTTGGAGGCATTAAAATGTATGAACCTCTAAACCATAAAGATAAGTCAAAATAAAATATCCACTAGATGGCATCATTCAGTATTTGGACTAACACCTGTACTTGTTCTTTTCGCTTTGTGATTATAAAGATTTACTTTAATTTTGCTAGTTATCTCCTTCATGTCATGGCATTTGTTTTAGGACTATAAATAACAAAAATCTTAATAAATTGCAATTATAAAGAGTTCATTAAAATCAACATTCCAAAAGTTTTGCAGAAAAAAAGCTTACAAAAATGCATTCATTAGTAAACACAAAAATATTCATCCTCAATAGTAAAGCAATGCAAGTTTCAAACATCTAAGAAGTTTTCATTTCTTTTTTTTTCTTTTCTTTTTTTTTTTTTTTTTTTTTTGCAGTACTAGAGATTGAACTCAGGGGCATTCTACCTCCGAGCTATATCCCCAGCCCTATTTTTTATTCTTTATTTTGAAACCGAGTCTCACTAAGTTGCAGAGTGCCTCACTAGGTAGCTGAGGCTGGCCTCGAACCTGGATCCTCCGGTCTCAGCCTCCCAAATGCTGGGATTACAAGTGTGCGCCACCACGCCCGGCTAGAAGTTTTCATTTCTCACCTATCAAAATAGTAAATATTTCTGAAACGTAATTCTTAGTCTTGGTCATGCATCAGTTTATTGAATGTCCACTATGTGACAGGCATGCACGATTGGTATGCATAATGATTACAATTATTTTTTTATTGTAGTAATTCGTGCAATATAGCATACATCTTTGTTAAGTACAAGTTGTTAACAACATATTTGCACACAATTCTCATTTGACCCCTTCCCCAATTCCCTCCCCATTCCCTCTCCCTCCCTCCCCCTCAGGTTCACTACAGTGAGTGACCTTGATATGATTGTGTAAGTACATCATGTGTCTTAGGGCATCCCTCTGTCCCATGCATCCACTACAATTAAATCAACTTCTTTGCTTATCGAGGATCTCTCCTTTTCATCTGGAGACCCTCCTATGTCCCATATTCTCCCTAGCATCCGCATATTAGGGAGAACATATGCTTCTTTACTCTTTGTGACTGACTAATCTCACTTAATGTTTTCCAGTTGCATCCATTTCCCTTCAAAGAACATAATTTTGTTCTTCTTTATGGCTGAGTAAAATTCCATTGTGTACATATCCCATAGTTTTGTAATCCATTCATCTGTGGATGGACATCTTGGCTGCTTCCATAGTTTGGCTATTGTGAATTGAGCTGCTATAAACATAGATACACATGCATCGGTCTGATAGTTTGGTTTCCATTCTTTTGGGTATATACCCAGTAGTGGTA
>PVLC010005061.1:0-79344 GCA_004027655.1 Graphiurus murinus | reverse complement strand
TAAAATATATCATAGATAGCCAGGCATGGTGCTACCTGCTTGTAATCCTAGTACTTGGGAAGCTGAGACCGGAGGATCTAGGTTCGTGGCCAGCCTCAGCTACCTAGTGAGGCATTCTGCAACTTAGTGAGACCCTGTTTCAAACTAAAGAATAAAAAAATAGGGCTGGGGGTATAGCTCGGAGGTAGAATGCCCCTGAGTTCAATCCCCAGTACCACACACAGAAAAAAATTAAAACCCCAAGTAAATTTTTCACATGCATGAGAAAATTAGTTACTTGACCAAAGACTCAAAGATTCCCTTTGTAGGGAACATTCTCTCTCTTCTCTCTCTCTCTCCTCTCTCTCTCTCTCTCTCTCTCTCTCTCTCTCTCTCTCTCTCTCACACACACACACACACACACACACACACACACACATTTTTCTCTGAAAATTCTAGCCATCTTAGTCTCCCCAACTCCCTAACAGTTATGTATTCTCAATTCAGCATAGATGTTAGTCTTACTTTGGATACTATTTTCCTGTGCTTTCACCTAGAAACTCTCTCTAGGTAATCAACTGTTATATCTGTAGGATTTATCTTACTTATTTCACTTATCTTAGTGATCATGGACCTGTGCAATCTCTTGTTCAATACCTGAAACCTACTGTTTCATCTATTTCATCCAGTTTTATAGTTGTTTAAAATAAGTGAGTGAGCCAGGCATGGAGAAGCTGAGACAGGAGGATCACAGGTCTACAGCCAGCCTTAGCAACTTAGTGAGACCCTGTTTCAAAATAAAAAGTAAAATAGGGCTGGGGATGTAGCTCAGAGGTAGAATGCCACTTAATTAATTCAATCCCCAGTATGAGAGACAGAGAGAGAGATTGATTAATTAAGCTCCTTGCTGCTTCATCATAGCCAGAATTTCCTTGAGGAGTTTCTTTTAATGAAAGATATTTTCAGATAACTGAAAGGACTAATACAAAGTGGTATGTACACACAATAGATTTCTATTCAACCTATTAAAAAAGGAGGAAATCCTGCTTCTTGCAACAACAAGCATGAACTTGGAAGACATTATACTAAGTGAAATAAGCCAGATAAAGAAGGGCAAACTATATTATACCATTCATATGACAATCTAAAATAGCCAAATTCATTGAAGCAGTGAGTAGAATGGTAGTTACCAGGGGCTGAGTGGAAAGGGAAATAAAAGATATGAGTCAAAGGGTACAGTGTTTCAATTGTGTAAGAAGAGAAAATTCTTTTGTGAGGTGTCTATTTAGATCCTTTGCCCATTTTTGACTGGATTATTTGTTTTCTTAGCTGAGAGTTTCTTGAGTTCTCTATATATCCTGGATATTAGTCCTCTATCAGAAGAGTAGCTGGCAAAAATTTTCTCCCACTCTGTGGGCTGTTGAGGTTCTTGATAGATTTCTTTGCTTCACAGAAGCTCTTCAGATTAATGCAATCCCATGTATTGATCTTCCTTTGAGTTGCTTATGCTTTTGGGGTCTTGTTGAGAAAGTTTTTACCTGTGACTATGTGTTGTAGTGTTGGTCCTATACCCTCTTCAAGTAGCTGCAAGGTCTCTGGCCTGACTTCCAGGTCTTTGATCCACCTTGAGTTGACTCTTGTGCAAATGGCCTACAAATGTATGAGGAAATGTTCTACATTATTAGCAATCAGAGAGATGCAAATCAAAACCACCTTGAGATTTCACCTAACTCCAATCAGAGTGGCAATCATCAAAAACGCGAACAACAACAAATGCTGGTGAGGGTGTGGAGAAGTGGGAACTCTAATACACTGTTGTTAGGACTGCAAACTAGTGCAACCACTTTGGAAAACAGTATGGAGGATCCTCAGATGTATGGGAATGAACCCACCATATGATCCAGCAATACCACTTCTGGGTATCTACCCAAAAGAATGGAATCAAATTATCAGACTGATGCATGTGTATTTATGTTTATAGCTGCACAATTCACAATTGCCAAACTATGGAAGCAGCCAAGATGTCCATCGACAGATGAATGGATTACAAAACTATGGGATAAGGAGCCGGGCGTGGTAGCGCACGCTTGTAATCCCAGCATTCGGGAGGCTGAGACTGGAGGATCTGGGTTCGCGGCCAGCCTCAGCTACCTAGTGAGGCACTCCGCAACTTAGTGAGACTCAGTTTCAAAATAAAGAATAAAAATAGGGCTGGGGGTATAGCTCAGAGGTAGAATGCCCCTGAGTTCAATCCCCAGTACCGAAAAAAAAAAAAAAAAAAAAAAAAAAAACTATGGGATATGTACACAATGGAATTTTACTCAGCTGTAAAGAGGAACAAAATCATGTTATGTGCAGGGAAATGGATGCAACTGAAAACACTATGTTAAGTGAGATTAGTCAGTCACAAAGAGTAAAAAAGCATATGTTCTCCCTAATATGCAGATGCTAGGGAGAAGATGGGGCATAAGAGGGACTCCAGATGAAAAAAGAGAAACCCTAGATAAGCAAAGAAGTTGACTTAACTGAAGGTGATGGGCGGGGGCGGACACCTTAATGCAAATGATGTACTTTCACAAATATATCAAAGTCAATTACTAATCTGAACTTGAGAAGGAGGGAGGGCGAGGGAGTGGGGTGGGAATTGGGGAAGGGGTTTAATGAGAAATGTGTGCATATATGCCTTTATCAGCTTGTACCTAACAAAGATGTATGATTACAATGCACCAATCAATAAAAAAAAAGAAGAGAAAATTCTAGAGATCTATTGTACCGTATAGTGCTTATAGGTAGCAATACTGTGTTGAATACTTAAAAATTTGCTGAAAAGGTAAATCTTAAATTGAGTGTTCTCAATACACAATAATGATAATGATAATAAGTAGGGTAGGAGGGAATTAATGTGTTTATGGCACAGAGTATGGTGATGGTTATCACAAATGTATAGTTGTCTCCAAACTCACTAAGTTTATAAAGTAAATATGTATGGTTTTTATATATGTTAATCATACTTATAAAAAAAACCAACTAAGCCAGGTGTGGTGACGCACGCTTGTAATCCCAGCATTCGGGAGGCTGAGACAGGAGGATCTGGGTTTGCTGCCAGCCTCAGCTACCTAGTGAGGCACTCTGCAACTTAGTGAGACCCTGTTTCAAAAAATAAAGAATAAAAAATAGGGCTGGGGATATATCTCAGAGGTAGAATGCCCCTGAGTTCAATCCCTAGTACCACAAAAAAAGAAAAAATAAAACTAAACCATTTTTTAAGCCAAGCATTTTGTTATTTAACTAAGTCCCAGGTTAATGTTTGCTCATACATAGCAGTTAAGTGGGTAGGTACTGTAATCAAGCTGCCTCAATCCTGCCCCTACCATTTTTAAGCTACATGACACTGGCACATGTTCTCATTCCCTCTTTTTCCCTGCTTCCTCATCTATAAAATGAGAGTTATAACAGTACCTGCTTTATAAGATTGTTGTGAACATTAAATGAGCCAATAGTGTCAAAAACTGTATCCAATATCTATTATTGCATAATAAACCTGTATAACAAAATATTCCATGAGTTAGTGGCATAAACGGACCATTTATTTAGCTCACAATTTGGTAGGTCACAGTTTGGGCTGGGCTTTTCTGGGCAGTTCTTCCACTGGTCTCAATACAGCTTACTCACATATTCACAGTCAGTGGCTGACCAGCTAGTCCATCCTCCTCTGGAATTCAGCTGATTTGGGGCTCTGATTGATCAGAGTAAGTGGACTGTGTGTCCCTCATCTTCCCACAGGGAACCTGGGCTTAGTCACATGACTGTTCAGGGTTCTAAGTGCAGCAGCAGTACAACTGCACTACTCAGTCACTTTTCAAATCTGCCTGTTTTTCATTTGTTATTTTCCCATTTACCAATGTAAGTCCTATAACCAAGCCCAGAGTCAATGTAGAGGGCACCATCAGTGGCATGGACATGGTGAGAATACAAATTTGTAGACATTTTTGTAGTCTACCATAGGCACTTAACAAAACTGATGCTATTTAATATATTAGTTATTTTTCTTTATTTTATTATATCATAAATATATGATTTTTATACTATTTAAGAAAAAAGACAATAATAACAACTATGCAGCTGTATTATTCAAGGTTGTCTAGAGTAATGGAATCCACAGTATATTTATATTATAAAAGAGGGTTTATCAAATTGGCTTACACTCAGAAGTGGCATAGTCCCAAGCGGCTGTCTACAACCCAGAAAGCCAGAGAAACTAGCAGCTGCTTCAGTGATCCAAGAGTTGAAGTCTCAGAACAGGACTAACCAATGATGTAGTCCCCGTGCAAGATGGAAAGGCCTGGAAACTTCCTGGTGAATCATCCATGGGAGTCCAGTTAGAATAGAGAAGAAGCTGAAGACTGATATCCCCAGGTAAGAGTAGACACACCTCCACCCAAGAAGAATAGAGTTTGCCCTTAAGCCTCTTCCCCCTTCTTCCTTCTTTGTTCCATCCAGGCCCCTAGCCTATTGGACCATGCTGCCCACATTCAGGGTGGGACTTCCCCCTTAATCTCTGTTCCACATGCCAATCACCTCATCAACACACCTGGAGATCATGTAATCCTAGGTGTCTCTTGGTCCTATCAAGTTAACAATCCAGATTAACCATCATTGTAGCTCAGGTGTTAATAATTCTGTCTCATCAGTGCTCTGTTTTAGTGTAAATAAATGTCTTTGTCTTAGCCCAATAGGTCTTTTCACTTTGCCTCTGTGCACTAGTTACAATTTCAGGGGACACCTCTTGCCTCCAGTTCTACAATCACAAACTGCTGCAAAATTCTTTCTTTCTGCACTCTTCAGTAGGAACACTTGTGTAAATCATCCAGAAAGTTGGCAAGAAAAGACCTACTTCTGGGCTGAGTGCTTTTTGAAAAAATATCCCTGCTACCAAGAAGTCATTTACATAGGTTAATTCCTGGGGACCAAAATCCATGGCACTCCTTTGCTGCAGCAGCTGTGAGACAGTCTTTTCTGCAGCATCACAGAAGGATTACTGCTTAAGAATTTTATGCACACTTACATGCGGACACTCTTGGCAACAGAAATACTGTTTATTGCTCTTATATATTTAGGTCTGAAAATCCCTCCTTCCTTGGATATGGTACTCTTCTGACACCAAATGTCACATTTATTGTTCCAGTGAAGTATTGCCTGAATCTTTCTGGATCAAGCACTCATCTGCAAATCATTGCTTAATCATTCTCTAGTCTTACATTCCCAAACTTGATTCAATCACAGATAGTGTGTGCATATCCCAGAAGACTTCACTGAACCTCAATAACCTACAAGTCACCTATTTCTATGTGGCAGGATGATTCATTGAGATATTAATTTTACCTTGTTCTTGCTGCTGTAGGAGAAAGTTTCCTTATCCTACCTCTTTTCTAAGAATAATAATCATGCCCCTGTGATCAGTCTCCCTTGCTTTGTAGGAATTACTGCAGTAGCTTCTTTGCTTTGCAGAAGAGGAGACCCTGAAGGCAGTATCTTTATCACCACCCCTTACCTCACTCCTAAATCTTTATTTGGGAAGAAGCTTGTGCTTAGAAAATAAGGGATTAATGTCTTGAACTCTGGAGAAAGAGAGGATTCCCATAGAGTGGGAGGAACTTGAAGGGGGTATGTTTCAGGTGTGGAAGAAGACTATGCAGTAGCCCTGTAGTAGTAAGACCTTTCATGTGACATAGTAAGTGTCATGGCCTTTGGAGCCAAATTTTATGCAAGGTAGTATTCATATTTAAATCGACCAAGTAGGCTTGAACAATGAGCGTTTTAACTTGAGGCCCTTTTCCCAAGTTTCCTATATTGCATAAGCCCTAGCAAAGAAGCAGACCAGTCCCCCCTCTTTCCTGTCCTATATTCCTGAATTACATTTCCATCTAGGCCTAACATGACCAAGCCAGAAAACAAAGACATGTGTTACCTTTCTCACATCCTAGCCAAAGTGCAAAATTATATAATATAAAAATAAAATCTTCATCAACAAATTCTTAGGAGATGGGCTTCTAAGCTATTTTCCAACCTTGGAGTTTTTGTTTCAAGCTAGTCACCAAAGCCCAGGAGTAACAGAAGATACACAGTAGTAGCCAAGAGTTGTTGGGAATCTAATATGTCAGAGCTAAAATCTCCTCTAAATCTGATACACAATATCTATGTAACTGGCACCAGTAGGCCTGTTAGCAGGTGTGAGAAAAAAAGATTCAAATCCTACCATGACCCAAAAAGCAATTACACAGAAATGTTGCTATAGGACTTAACACTAAAAATTCTCCATCAGTTCTAGTTGGCTCTATCTACTAGTCCAAAGGCAATTTCCTCCCAAACTTTTAGCGTTATAGATTCCCTCTCTCCTCTTGAACCTGAAAATCCAGCTGTGTTCTCTCGTCTCTGACATCAGCATTACTGGCTTCGATACAGCCAACCATCTGGCTGATGAGGCATGAGGCAGAATGGAATCCAGCTCACTGTTCCCTGATGTTTCCACATGAACATTACAAAATTCACTGGTGTCAACACGGGTGGTGAGCTGTGACTCACACTTAGGAGGAATAAGCATGTTCAGCTATGACCTTGGACCATAGTTCTTGACGAACATCACAGACATTTTCAGGTTGAAATTGTGGTGGTTCTTTCTGTGATATCATGGAACTTCAGAGGATACTTTTAGTCAGATAGTCTCTCCAAGAAGTTTCTTCAGATGATGTGAAATCTCTAGTACAAGTGATAGAGTTCCAGAATATTGAGAAAAGGAGTTGGCATTTCTAGCTATTCCACTGTTTCCATGTATGAAATGTATCAGTTCATTTACTGTTTGAATTAATACTTCTTCTGAAGCTGCTTTTTAATTTTTTTTTCCTACTGCGTTTGAACACCATGTCTGTAAGTAAAAATGTTCCACCCATCGGCATTAACCATCTCCATTGATTTCCATCCCTAGCCTCACTCCTCCAGCTTTTCTGTCATTTCTGACTTTGGAAATTATTCTGCTACATACTAAACGAGTTATCTTTGTGTAACATCATTTGAACACTGTGCCTCAGATTCCTAATCTATCAAATGGAGGAAATAATAGTAAATTATGTAAGAAGTGGTCTATGTAAACTAGAAAACCCTTATAAATATTATTTATTAAAGGAAATTTTAGAAAAAGATTTGGAACTTCATATCACACCAAAAGAAGGATAAGAAAATAAAAGTGGCTAAAGAAAACTGCAGTTTCTCCTCATTTTTCCTGTAAGCACTGAAGTAGAGACTATACTTGTTTGGTCTAGTGCTTTCATTAGGAGATGAATTCTCTGAGTAGGTTTTCCCTGGTATATTATCTCTTCTCTCCTCTCTCCTCTCCTCTCCTCTTCTCTCCTCTCTTCCCCTCCCCGTCCCTTTCCTCCCCACCCCTTCATTTTCTCCAAGGACTGGAAATTAGGATTTAGGAAATATCAGGCCCCCTACTCATTTTCCTGCTTTGTTTCCTGGACTGCCCAGTAGCCTTTCCCTAGTTCTCCTTTGAAGCTGAAATATAAAAAGAAAAGAGCCATCGTGCCTTGCTCAATGCAACGATGTAAACCTATTTCATTCTTACTTTGTATGCAGGACACACGCACTCCTCCTCCTGTAGTATTTGCTGATATACTTTGCACTCCAGCTGCTGCAATATTTAAATCAGTGATTCAGTACACAGACCACACGATGTGCCACTACACTCCAACAAGCAAGGTCTGTCTCTCCATGGGGACAGAGGATCTAAGCATCTGTCATTCTCTTCCCGTTGCTTATAATTAACCACACACCCCTTTACACACATAAATATTTATGTGCAAAAATAAAACTCCCTGGTGCTTTAAGCCAATCTCTCTTCTCCTCAGTGAGCTTTGAAAGTTTCCAAAATAAATTTTTTACTTAATTCAAGACTCTATTTGGTGTGAAGAACTTTAGTATATAATTATATCCTCAGAAAATAATTTAAAACCTCAGACTTAGAACTATGATGCATGCACACTTCTAGAATGTAAACTCCATGAGGGTGACATCTTTGTCTATTTCATTGGTATATCCCAAGTGTTTAGAGTAGTCCCTGCTATATAGTGTAAGCCCAGTGAATATATTTTGAATGTTGAATAGTTGAATGCACAGGAACCTCAACCTCAAAAGATGATTTTGTTATTTAGAATAAAAAATTTAAGATCAGAATCTCTTTAACTCTTTCTCTCTCTGCAGAGGATCAAATCCAGGGACTCTCATATGCAAAGCAAGAGATCTACCACTGGGTTACACTGAGGCCCCAAGACAGGAATTCCTAGGCAAATATTGCAGAACCTGAAAATATTTTGATTTTAGGTGAGAATAAGCCAGAATGAGAAATAATCATGAGCCATAAAGTTCACCCACTCGTTTAATCATTCAAAAAATCATTATTAACTATTGCCAACTTATCATATTAGGTTCTAAAGTAATTATTAAAAATTAAATAATAATTGTCTTTACTCTTAAGAAACTTGGTTTGTGTGTGATTTTCAAAAGATGGTCCATGGATCTTCTATCAGTATTTGGGGTAGATTCCCAGTTCCTACCCTAAGCTTACTAAATTAGAATCACTGAGGGTCATCTTCAGAACCTGAGTTTTTAACCTATTAGCCAGGCAATACTTATGAACACTAACATTTGAGAAGATGGTCTAGTGGAACTCAAGATTATTTGACTGTTTAGCAGGAATCATGTGGTCTCTGCTACCATTCAGGTAATATTTATATTGTCACATTTACACAACCCTTAGTGAATGGGTAGAATGTAATAGCATTAAAATAGCATGACCATTTTAGATTAGTAGCTAAGTATCCAATTAACTGTATCCTCAAAACAGTCTTCTTTTAAACTAATCCTTACAAACACTGATAATTCCACATAAAGAAAAAGACACACATATAGCACATACTTGTAGACTTTCAGAAACTGGCCTAAACCAAATTTCCTGCATGTTATCTACATTTCTAAACTTCTGAAAATACCATTTGAAATTTGCCTCAGGCCTCATCAGTTTCAAATATTCCAGTGTCTCTATTAACCTGTCCTGCTCAGCACAAACTCCAAAATTGACTGACACCTGCACACCTTCTTGCAAAGACTAATTAGGTCCTCAGTGCCCAAGATGTAGACAGAATCAACTACCATCTGACTCAGGATGGTGCTGTCTAACCATCTGAATGTTTAGCTTTAATTACATGTTTGTGTAATTTAAGGCAATTTGTTGCCTGTTTGAATATCTCCTTGGACCTGGCTTCAGCAAGAAGAGACTTTTGCATCTTTAATTTCTCTAACGTCTTATTTGCTTCTACTTTTTATATTTACACATAGTTCAACTCTATAATTTCCTCTGGTTTCTACTGTCCTTTATGCCTCGTGTGTGTGTGTGTGTGTGTGTGTGTGTGTGTGTGTGTGTGTGTTGCTAGAGATTTACCCTAGAGGTGCTCTACTTCTAAGCTACATCCCCAGTCCTATTTTATTTTTTATTTTGAAACAGGGTCTCACTAAGTTGCTGAGGGTCTTGCTAGATTGCTGAGGCTATTCTTGAACTTGCAATCTTTCTGTCTGTCTCAGAAGTACCAGGATTACAGGTATGCACTGCCACACCTGATTCTCCTGTTTGTGTGTGTGTGTGTGTGTGTGTGTGTGTGTGTGTGTGTGTGTGTGTGTTTTACTGGGGATTGGACTCAGAGGCATTCTACCTCTGAGCTACACCTCCAGCCATTTTTAATTTTTGTTTTTCAAATAGGATCTCACTAGGTTGCTGAGATTCTCTTTGTGTTGCTGAGGCTGTCCTAGAACCTGTGACCCTCTTGTCTCAAACTCCCAACTCCTGAGATTACAGGCATGTGCCACCATGCTCAACTCTCTTGATACTTTTAATAACTATTCTCTCCATTTTAGCATTCTTGTCATTCATATTCCAATTCCTCACTGATTCTTTTTGAGATTATTTTTTAAAATTTTAATATTTAATTATTTTCCTTATTCTGTGCCTCAAAATTATGTTACTTACCATTTTAATAAGTAAAGAATTAGTAAAATTGAAGGTTTTCTCACATAGTAATGTTGGTTATTATTTACATATTATATTATGGTCTCATTCTCTGAGGAAAAGAGATATTAAATTTAAGGCCAGCCAGAAAAAATGAAAATACTTTGGGAATTGCAAGCATTGACCACTGAGCTAGATGCAACACCTCCTTAGCATCTTGGGAGAAAAAAACAGATTAATGATATGAGATGGCGCCATTTAATATCTTAATGTTAAACTGTGCATATTTGCTGTTAATCAAAACAGTTTTTTCAACTCAAAGTGATGGTACTTAATGTTCTGTTAATTATGCAAGGAGCTAATCAATTTGTCCCTTAAATGGATGTTCAACTGATTAACAGAAGCTAATCATCAGTTATGAAATCCATAAGGCACAGATGAGTCAGGTTTAAAACATTTTTTGCTAACTTGGGGCCAATAATTCTGTCTCCTTAAATTACCTCTTATTTCAGTTGGGAGAAGTTATTTTATTTCCCTAAATATGTAAGTGTTACACTCTTACTTATGGAAATTAAAGCCTAATTTAGCCTACAGTTTAGGAATCAAACCAAAGATGATGCTATAGTGGGTCCAATTTCTTATTTAATCCCTAAAGGACAATAAGTAAGCAAAGGAATTGATTTGACATTAAAATTAGGTTGCTCTGAATTAAATAAGTCAGCTTATACATTTAACTCCCCTCAATGCTATAAAGAGGATTGGGTATGTTAATTATTCAGTACTATAAAAACATAATTTTATCTAATAATACTCATCCATTCAACAAATACTTATTAAGTATCTATTACATGATAGGTACTGTGCTAGACACCTAAAATGCATTGTCATATAATGTACAGTGTCTGACCTTAGAAGACCAACTAACAAAAAGCAACCACCATGATAAATAATTAGCTACATTTTGACATGAGTCACTAAAAAATAAAACAAAACAAAAAAGAGAAGCAGGCCTATACAGCAACATGCCATAGTGTTTACATCAGAAATTAACAGATGTAAAAAAGCTACCTATGTCAGAAAAAAAAAATCATGGTTCAATAGACTGGCAGTCAGGATATTTAGCCATGAATTCCAGTTTCTAGCTATCAGTAATCCATTTGACCTTGAGAGTATTTTAATCCTTTCTTTTTATTGCAACTTTCCCATCTGCAAAAGATCAGGGAACTTTCCACCATACAGTAGAGGTCAAATTTAAATCATTTGAAGAAAAATCAGGGCATCCGCAAGAGCTTCTTTACTTGGAATCCAAATGCAAAGTGCACTGGTCAATCAGTCAGTCAGTCAGTACTTATTGATTATCTACTGAGTGCTCTTCAGGGTGCTGTTAGAAACATATAAAGGGGAGAAAACAAAATGATCACTTTCTTTAGTTAGCTGCCACCCTTACTGGAAAAAAACAATAAGTATTATTTGACAATAATAATGAAGAACAAATAAATGAATGAATAAATATTTATTGGCTGATTATTCAATGCCACTGGTATGCTTTTAAGGTTATAAGGCTCCTTTACATGCTGATTTTTAAGAGTGAGCATGTATATATAATTAAAAGCTATACTGTGTGGCCTTTTAAGAGATGTATAAGTTGGAGAAAAGAAATATCAATTAGGTTACATTCAGAGATGGCTGCATTAATGTTAAAGGATTTGAGCCAAGATATCATGCTATTGTGGAGCAGGTGAAGTTGGATAGAAAACAGAATTTTCCCAAAGAAAGTGATCAGACCCAAAGAAGGCAGGGAATATAACAAATGATCAAGTGTATCTGCAGGAATATGTTTTTACTGAAACAGAGGTCTCATAGATGGATGATGGGAAACTAGAAGTGGACTTTGAAAGTCCAATTAAAACTTTGCCAGAAGGTCAGCTTAGAAGAAAATGTACAGGAAGACAGAAAATGTTTGAAATAGGGAGAGGTTGGAATATCTAGGCAGGAAACTGATATGATAGAAGAGGTTTAATGTCTGGTAGTGGCATATTGACTAGATATTAGGGTGCAACCACTAAACCATCAAAATATTTGCTCTTCTGATCCTGTATTTCCAATTTCTGCAACATCTAAATCACATACTGATGTTATCATTTATAAAAAAAAAATATCACTTAGAGCTTTTGGATCTGCTTTTTGATTTACTGAACTTGTCCTGGCAGATGGTTTAGGCAATATACAGAGCTAATCCTACTTGTCCAATTTCAGAATTGTCATGTTTAGAGTTTATCAAAATCAGAACCATTGTTTATTTGCCCAACCTTTATTTCTTCACTGTCTTCCTATCTACTTTTTTGTTTAGGGTTGAGTTAAATTGAAATCTACAAACTAATGCCATTAATCCTTTTCCTTCCTTCAATTTCCAGGCACAGAGATTGCTTGGTAGAGATTAAATAGAGCTAGGAGTCTTGTGGAGTCTTAAAAGTTTTCCTGGGATAAGAAGCTGAAGGTCAAAGACATAGAAATAAGATGAGAGCTGCTACAGCTACTTGCTTCTCTGTCTGTCCACAAAAGAGAGTTGGAAAGGAAAATGGGAGGAGCAGTAAACAGGAAGGGAAAAAATAAAGGTAAACTGGGCTCTATGAGGCTGCTGGCTCCACTCAGAACTCACCTTATTTTTAAATCTAGGAGAGAAGCTAGGGGGTCTTGTCAAGACAAGAGTTCAGTACTTCAACTGCCCCAAACATATAGCTCCAAGCAGGAGCCTCAATCTCCTGGGCAACATACCCAGCAGATACATTCATCTCTCCTTCCTCCTCTATTTCCCCCTCTCTAAATATCTCCATCTCAACTCCCATCCCTTAATAGAAACCAGTCCTTTTTTATCCAGACCCAACTGGTCAAAGGAGAAAAGAAGGGCATTCTTTGGATTGCACAAAGAAGATATTAACATTTGATTTTTTTTAAGAGGAGCACATTTTTTCATAAGTTATGCTTCATGCCTGTGTATCTGTCTATCTATAATCTATCTAAGTATTAACCATATTCCTTTTTTTAAGCAGGCCATGGGGGATCTTGATTCCCAGGACTATTTTGAATCCTCACATATATTCTTTTCTGCCATATTTTGTCCCTCCATTCTTTTTCCCATCCCTTCTTCTCTGGCTCTGTTCCCCTCATCGACTTCTCCAATTCAAGGCAGAAAAACACACACAGCAAGGGGAAATATGATGACTTCCAAAAAGAAATATTGACTCTAAGATAGAAGACATGTTTTCTGGAAATGGGGTACAGTATACGGAGGAATCCCCTAACAATCATTGTTTTTTGTCTACCATCAAAGGACTCCCCTCTTCCCTACACAGATGGATCTAAATTAGGTCACTTTAACTGTGGTAACATTAATCAAAATTCCAAGAATTGTGCTATATCATGGTTTGGATTTAGAATGTAACCCAGACCTCATGTTGTAGACAAGGCAGTCATGGGATATGGGGCTTGGTTGCTGAGGAGGGTCCTGGGGGGTGTGGCCTTGGGGACTCTATATATGTCCCTCCTCCACTCTTGCTCTCTCTCTCTCTGCTTTTGGCCTCCATGATGTGAGAACAGAGTCCCTTTGTTTGTGCTCTCTCTCTGATTCCTTCTGCCATTTCCTGAGCTCTGTAGACTTCACCCAGCCTAACATGGACCAAAACCTCTGAAACCTCTAGAACTGTGAGCAAATAAGTCTTCCTTCCTCTAAGTTGTGGTGGTCAGGTATTTTGGTTCACAGCCGTGAGAATGCTGACTGAAATGTGCTACAATCCTCATGATTCTTTCTTTCCTCTTGCAAAAGCTTCAGTGGAGATGAAGTAACCTCACATCTACCAGAGAAGCTTTATCACTCAGGCATGGGCTTCTGGCCACTGAACACAACACAGAAATAGAGAAATCCTGAGATATCCCTCTGTGTTGGAGAGTTAGGAAAGACCAACAAGAGTCTGAGCCAAACTTCCCAATGTTCTATTTTCTTGATTTCCAAAATACCTATCTCTCCCCCCCACACACACACCTCTTTATTTTATTTTATAGCAAGGAAGACACACACATACACCTCTTTATTTTATTTCATAGCAAAGAAGACACACACACACACACACACACACACACACACACCCCTCTTTGTTTTAGGAAGGAAGTCCTATTCTAGTTTCCTGTATTTTCTTCCACTTCAATTGCATGTAAAAATATCAACAATGATTCTAAAGACATAAAATTTATTACTTGGAAATATTATACTTTAATTATATAATATTACATGGGACAACCATATAGTATTTCAGACCAAGTTATAATTAGTAATCTCTACAGTGCCCTAACCCCACTCTGTAGTCAATTTTGTGATAGAAAATGGGTCTTACTAAATATTATCCAGTTCACCCATTCAGAACTGGTCTTCAAATGACTTGGGCTCAGTGTGGTGGAACATGCCTGTAATCCCAGTACTTGGGAGGCCAAGATAGGAGTGTTGCAGGTTCAACCTCAGCAATGTAGTGAGACTCTAAGCAACATAGCAAGACCCTGTTTCAAAATAAAAAAAGGGCTAGGGGTTGTAATGTAGTGAGACTCTAGCAACCTAGCAAGACCCTGTTTCAAAATAAAAAATGGCTGGGGGTAGAAAAAAATGGCTGAGAGCAGAAGTAGAATGTCCCTCAGTTCAATTACCAGTAAAACACACACACACACACACACACACACACACACACACACACACACACACACAAAATTAACTTGTTGGTCCCTAGCCTTTTAATCAAGGTGCTCTTGAAGTTACAATTCTCCATTAGCTAGTCAATAATAATTCTCTATTAGCTAATTAATGAACTTCACTGTAAGAACTTTTACAAATATCTGAGTATTAAAGTAGATGCATGAGATGGAGAAGAGAAACCAACATTGACTTTTTGTATGCTAAATATAGTATTAAACATTCATAGATTTTAATCTTAACCTCATACTGATAATTTAAAAACAAAACAGGGCACTAAGGGTCAAGAATTTAATTATTTTTAAACATATTAGCTCTATTTGTCCTCAGGGCTAATAAAGATATATTTCCTGATTTCTTCTTCTAATGCAGTAATATAGTATTTTACTTATTATATTAAGTAACTTTCTTCCTTTTTAGCCTGTGTAAAGTTCATTTTTAAAATTAAAATACTTTTTGATTCTTCTTGTCTCAGAATGTTTCAGACACATGCTGCTACATCAGACACATATTACACCCACATTAATCAAAGCACAGAGAAATGATTACTAAAGATATAAGATTGATAACACTGTCTTTTTAGACATCTAGAGCAAATGCTATACTGCACAGAAGATAATATTCAATCCACACCCCCTACCTGGCCTCCTCCTACTTTTCAATGGATCATTAGGAAAAAATGTACTTATAAGCCAAAGAGGCCACCACTTAGGGAAAAAGAATTTGTTGAAATCTTCTTTACAACCAGACTTAATTTTGAGTATCTATTGAGTAAACAAGCAAAATGAATAACCAATGACAGATGTGGCTATAGGAATTCTTCCCAGGTAAGTAGACATTATCTTCCCACTGAAAGCCATGTTGCTCTCCAGTAGCAGTGAAGGTCATTCACTTTTTCAAAGCCCATTCATATCAGTGCTCAACGTTTATCTTGAAAACTCATTCATTCTCTATACTAAAAATATTTATTCAGCATCTATTAAATGCCAGAAAAATTCTAAGTACCGAGAATACAAAATTCCTCTTTTTCTGGAGCTTATATTCTAAAGAAGCACCATATAACCTTCTGCAACACTGGAAATGTTCTACATCTATGTTGTCCACTATGGGAGCCTCTAGCCTTGTGTGGCTATTGAGCACTTGAAATGTGGCTATTACAATTTGGAAACTATATTTAAATTTCGATTTAATTTTAATTACTGTAAACTTGGTTTTTTTTTTTTTTTCTTTTTTTGCAGTACTAGGGATTGAACTCAGGGGCATTCTACCTCCGAGCTATACTCCCAGCCCTATTTTTTTTTTTTTATTCTTTATTTTGAAACAGGTTCTCACTAAGTTGCGGAGTACCTCACTAGGTAGCTGAGGCTGGCCTCGAACCTGGATCCTCCAGTCTCAGCCTCCCAAATGCTGGGATTACAAGCATGCGCCACCACGCCTGGCTCATAATTTAAACATTTAAATTGCCATATGTAGCTAGTGGCCACCATATTGGAAAGTGCAGTTCTAATGAGAAGCTCATGAGTATATAGGCAGCGTGTGTGTGTGTGTGTGTGTGTGTGTGTGTGTGTGAGTGTGTGTGTTGAGGAGACAGCAACCCACTCCATAAATACAACAATAAATCAGACTGAATTAAGTGAAAAGCAGAAAATCAAAATAGGATGATATAATAGAGATTGTTCAGAAAGCAACTTTAATGTGGGTGGATGAGAAAGGTCTCTGTGAGAGTGACTTTAAGCTGAGATCTGAATGACAAGAAAGTTCCAACAGATCCAGGAACAGGCATCCTAAATAGAGGATATAGCTAGTGCAAAAGCCCTAACTTGGGAACAAACTTGGTGTTACAATACCAAGACAGATGGGAGAGCACTATGATAGGAGGGTAGAGATTAAGGAAAAGAAGGGAAGCTGAAGAGTTATAAATACAACTTTATTAGCTTCCTAAAGCTGCTGCAACAAATACCACAAACTTGCTGGCTTAAAACAATGGTTCTGAAGGCTAAAAGTCTGAAAGCAAGGTGTCAGCAAGGCCCACTTTCTCCAAAGGCTTTAAGTTCTAGACTCTAGGTTATCACCTTTTCCAGCTTCTGGTGGCTCTCGGACATCCCTAACATTCCTTGTCTGGTAGATTCATCACTCCAATCACTGCCTTCATCTTCACATGTCCTTTGTTTCTACATTTCTTCTGTCTCAATGTGTCCTCTCCTCTTTTTATAAGGACACCATTGGATTTAGAGTGCATCCTAGTCCAGTATGGCCTCAATTTAATTACATCTGTCAAATCCAATTTACAAATAAGGTCATATTCTGAAGTTCCAGGTAGATAATGAATTTTGGGGAGAGTACAACTCACTGCAGGACTTAAATGTATAAAACTTTGAAAACCAGATTATGGATTTGATTTTTATTCTAAATGTATTAAGATACAGTTGGGAGATTCAGAGTTAAGGGAATGACCAGTATTATTTATGCTTTAAGAAGCCATTCTGGATGTAGGGAGATTAGATTTTAGAGAAATAGGAGTGGGAGAAAAAAGACCGGGAAATTACCCTTTTCAGGAGCCCAGACATGAGACGACATGACTTAGATAAAGCAATGCTGGTGGAAGTGGGCAGATTGAGGGTTTTGTTTTGTTTGGAGGTAAAGGGCATAATGGATTGGAAGAAGATGAGGAATCAAAGATAACTGCTAGATTTATGATTTGAGCAAAGGGTGAGTGGTATTGCCATTTACAAGACAGAGAAGAGTAGAAAAAAGGTAGGCTCTATTTGGTATTCTGAAGTCTAAGAGGCCTGTTAGGCAAGTTGAAATACCAATTAGGCAGTGGCACATACAAATCTAATGTCCTAAGGAATAGCCAAATGTGGAGATGGAGGATTAGAGATTTAGATAAAGAAACTATGGCACAGAGAAACTAAAGAACTCTTTCCAGGTCACATACCTAGTAAATGGCAGAGCCAGGAGCAGGGATTGGAACCTATGTAGTCTAGTTTCAGAATCCATGCATTTAACTGTTGTGTTGTATCATCCCTTGGCATTTAACAGGAGCTGAGAAGCTGGGCATGGTGGTGCATACATGTAATCTCAATACTTGGGAGGCTGGGACTGGAGGATTGCAGGTTGGAAGTCAGCCACAGCAATTTAGCAAGGCCCTCAGCAGCTTAGCAAGTCCCTGTTTCAAAATAAAAAAATAAAAAGAGATGAGGTGTAGCTCAGAGATAGAATGCCCCTGAGTTCAATACCTTAAAAATTTTTTTTAAAAACAGGAATGGAATACTTTTCAACCATCTAGAATCTTACTTCAGTGACTTGCTTTAGGAGTATATGAAATCCTCAAAGATATCAAACCTCAATTTATACTACAATTGAAGTTTACAATTTAAAATATTTGTGTTGGGGTTAAAGAGAGTGAAGAATTATTAATGACTGGGTTATAAATTCTTTTGCAGGTCTGGTGGTCTAAATCTTTGCTTTCAACAAAATTGAAGGAAAACTTAGTATGATAAGGTCCATCCTACTGCCTCTAATTGAATCCATATCTCTGCTTTTGGAAGCTGTTTCCTCGAGGAAATCATTCAAAATCCCCATTGTCAATCAGAAAATTCTACTTGTAGAGAAAGTATTAAGGATTACTGTTCAGATTTAGCTGCAATATTATTAACAATAGTGAAGAAATGAAAAGAAAAATTTAATGACAGTCAATAAAGGATTGGTTTGATAAACTGAAGAATACACATGTACAATTTTTTTAATTCTAAAAAGAATATTCTATAAAATGATGATGAAAAAGGAAGTTAAATATATGTTATATATATATGTATATATAATATTTAATTTTAAAAACCAGGCAGTGATGCAAATTGTGCCATATGGCATTATTTTTTCAAATGTATATGTAAATATAGCCTAGAAAATGATGTCTGGAAGGTTTTACAGTCACCAAAATGTAGTACATCATCCTTTCACCCCCTCCTACTACCACTGGGATGGTCTATTAGAGATTGAACCAAAGGTTGGTCTACTTCCTAGCCTTTTTTAATTTTTTTGTTTTGAAACAAGATCTCTCTAGGTTGCTGAAGGTTTCACTACTTGCTAAGGCTGTCCTCAAACCTGTTATTCTCCAGTCTCAGCCTCCCAAGTACTAGGATTACAGGCATGTGCCACCAGTCCTGCCTGGTAACTGGCCATTCTTATGTAATCTCAACCTATTACCCTCCTTTGCTAAGCAGAAAGTGACTGAGAGATGAAAGTGGGCGCACTGGCCACAAGCTAGAAGGTAGAATTAGCAGCTATCTGCATCTCTCCAATTCTCTCTTTATACCTTTCAGCTCTGAAGGTTTATGTCCTTTGAGGTCTCTATTGTAACAGTGTCACAAGTAGCTAAAAGTGTCATGGATGATGACAAAAGCAAAGAGTTATTATACTTCCTATGTTGGACTTTGTCAATGATCACTGCTGTGGCTCTGGGGGACATACAAGTGATTATCATCACTTAAGAGATTTAAGATTATTTAAGTTGTAAATGACCAAAACTAATTTTGCTGCTTCTTATCATTATTGGCATTATTTTTTTAAAAAACAAATTATAAATCCAATTTATTACTATATTTTAACCACAGTAATTGAGAGTACTTGTTTTAAAGTCAGAAATGGAAAGAACTGCTATGTGTTAAGGTCATCAATATTTAAGACCATTAAGTCTTCTTATAATATATTCAGGTGGTCATTCCAAAGTCTCTGGTAGATTTGTTATTAACCATAAAAGCTAGTAGTAAAGGTGTCAGCTTCACATATTTTAATGAAGGTGCTATAATATTTGTTCTGATTTCTGAGATCACTTTTCAGTCCCTGGCATTTGGAAGCAAAGAAGGGCCCTTTTAATGAACATTAAAGTACATTTTCTCCAACTTTCAATATTTCCATCACTTGAAACTGGAGGCACACACTAGCCAAGAATTTATAAACTGAGATCAAACCATATGAAACTGCCAATTTTTAACCTACAAAGTTGATAATTTCATGATTCATCCTAATAGGGTAATACAGGTATGTAAATTATGTTTAAATAAAATTTCCTGATATTTTACCCAGATATATTTGTTACATACAACGGTTTTGGGTTTTTGTATGTTTGTTGGTTTTTTGTTGTTTTTGGCTCTAGAGACTAAACACAAGGGTGTTTTACTTCCAAGTTACACCCAGCCCATTTCGTTTTTTATTTTGAAACAGGATCTCACTAAGTTGCTGAGACTGGTCTTAAACCTGAAATCCTCCTGTCTCAGCCTCCCAAGTACTGAGATTAAAGGTATGTGCCACTGTGCCTGACTACAACTGTTTGTTTTGTTCTTAATTTGATATTTACCAAGAGTTTTATAATCACACTGGTTTAGCCCCACTGTATTCTAACTATATGTTATTCAATTTGCTCTAGGAAGTCAATGGTTTAAATGGACAGCTTAGGAGAAAAAAAAAAATCCCAGAGCTGGAATAATCTTGTTATCCATTCAGAAAATATTTCTTGAACATATACTATGGGTCAGACATTATACCAAATACTGAGAACATACCAATAGACAATTTTCTCATGAAAATTAGGGCCCAGTTTTTTACTTAATTCCCTATAAATATTCTCATGAGTATATTTCTTGCTAGATCCTAGGAGGTATTTAGTTTCTCATTGTTTTTCTCATACGAATAAAATATCACTTATTGTTTTACATATAATTATGACAACAAAAATAATATTTCTGCAATTTATAAGTTTATGTTCTTCCCTATGTAACATTATTACTCCATTACATTTGTTATTGTAGTAAAAATACATATAAAATGAAATTTTCTTCTTTAACCATTTCAGTTATATATTTCCTATTATCAAATATGTAAGGAAAATGTTAAATGTTAATGTATGTTTAACATTGCATATGTTTGTGCATTGAACACTGTAGAGCTTTCTAATGATGTGACAAGAGTTAAAAAAGTGGGAAGCCAAATCAAGAAGATGAGCAAATTCTTTGGGAAACTGGCAATCAGAACATGGTACCAACTTGGCAGCAGCAAGTTCCAGATCAATGTTTCCCAAACATGTTTGATCTCAAAACATATTATAATGTGGTGATGAAAGATCAATGTGAAATATAATAGGCATCTGGATTAAAGGAGGCAATAAAAAGGGTCATAAGGGAATCATAACTGCTATAAAACATAATCAAAATTTGATCTATATCACAAATACACAAAATAAAAGCTGAACATCATGGAATAGCGGACATACATCAAAGTTTAGAATAAGCTGGTAAAATGGTAAAATCTGCATTGACTAACAAATTGAACACTAGTCATTTATCCTTCAGGTAACATACACACCTTCCTTTGCTCTGAGGATTGCCAACCATTTCTTACAGACTTTTGTATAATAAGAACAAAAGAAATACACTTCAAACTTTTCTTATATATATTTTAAATGCACTTTTAAAGAAAATAATGCTAACACCAAATTTTTTGCTTTTGTTTTCACTGAACTTATAAATATCTTAGGACAGTTTGATAGCATTGTTCTATATGTCATGCAAAGCTATAAAGGATTAATGAAAAGGGCTTTAGCCATGCATGGCACATCATTTAATTTTTTTAAAAAAGATTCTATGAACACTGAGAATATCTTCCAATTTATTTGCCTGTGAGTGATCTCACCTACTTCTTTATCAAAATGTGACATAAATATAAAGCTGGGATGACCAGTTAATTAACTAAGAAGTTCCTTCTTTAGGCTATAAACTCCAAGAACAAGATAATTAAGAGCTCCTTATTTATATTCTTAATCAGTTCTTTTTTAAAATATCCTTAAGTATCTAGCACAGAACTTTGTGCACATAGTAAGCATTTATTAAATACCTGTGAAAAATAGGCAGTATGGCCAAGTCAGGTACCCTTGGATTTGAATTCTAACTTGTGCTAAGCAAAGTATGTTATGTTCATGTACACATATGCAACAACAAATTCCACTATTATGTGTAATTATAGTGTACCAATTAAAAAATTAAAAATAAATAAATAAATTCTAACTCTCCTCTTAACAGATGAGCAGCCATTGGCAAATTGGTTAATCTCAGCATTTGTTCATCCTATATTGAATGATGGTGACAACTTGTTCCACAGTTGGTATGAAAATTGAGATAATAAATATATTATGTCTGGTACAGAATATGGACACACAACACAGATTCAATGAATGTTAGATCCCTTCCCTTATTTTCTATAGTTTTCAGCCCAGAATAAATCCTAGAAAAAATTATAAAGCAAGTCCCCTCCACTTTCCCTTTTAATACCCTCCACTCCAGTCTTTCACTGTCTTCACCTTGCACTGCTACCACTACTCTCTTCTGGTACATTGCTGAGATAGGGCAGGATGAATTCTTATTCTGTCTCTAGCCCTCACTAGCTATATATCTTGGCCAAGCTATTCAACATGTCAGGGGTAAGGCCTTAAACAATTTTATTTGGAGATTGGTGAGTCAGGTGTAGTAATTTAAAATCTCTTTATATTAAAAAAAAAAAAAAAACATGGCCCCAGATTCCTGGGGCTCAAGTTCCCTCTCTTGTCAGAGATATATTGCTGAGAAAGTTGGTGACCTTTGAGGTTTCTTTCAGCTCAGGAATTCTTTCAACTCATCATTCTCCCCCTCTCCTCCTCACCAAGTTTCAACTTAACCTGATAAACTAGGCATCAGGGAAAACCTACTGCATATTGCCCAAGGCTTCCAGAGGCAATTTTCTGGGCACAAGCAATTAGCTGCCCTTGGCAAAACTGCACAGTAGGCAAAGCTTGCCTCCTCCCTCTTCTGCAGTACCCGCCCCCTCTACCTGCAGGCTCCCTCATATGCCTTCAGCCTGCCAGAACACTCACTCCCACCCACGGTTTCCTCTTCCACCCAAGCCTGGTGATCTAAACTTTCCCCCTTTCTCTCCCCCTTAGGATTTTTTTATTCTTTCTCTGGGGTTAATCTCAGCTAGGTTATACAAGGTGATCTGATTTAAATTTTTCTGATTGACGTCTGCATTTTGAAGAAGAATATGTTAGCATAAATAGTGAAATATTTATAGAAAATATTTCTGAACCCTGGGTTGATTAAGAGGACCTTTGCTCACTCTAGGGTACCTGATCTTGCTCTACAAGTTTCTATCTCTTCAAAAGAATAGAGGTCACTTCTTATACCCCTGCTTCTGAAATATTGCCAATCTCTGTGGTAAATAAATCAATGTCAATAGGACTCTTATGTAACATGCAAGTCTCGTTGACTTTTTTTTTCATATTACTCCTTTAATCTGTAATACCTCACTATCCTTCCTCCACCTATTTAAATCAGGGTCTCAAACTGGTAGCCAGGGATTCCTGTAGGGCCCTGGCTGTGTTTGTTTGGCCATGTCATTGGGGCTGTAATGGGTAATGCGGTAGATATTTTTCTCACCCGGGAACAAAAGCGATTTAGCATCTATTGTGTTTTACCTAGTTTACTTTATATATGTATGTTCATTTTACAAGGTACCTGGGTTTGTGGCCCCAAAGGCCATCTTTTTCTATAACCTCTACATAATTATAGCCAATTAGGTGCTAGTTGCATTAAAGGTAAGAACCTAGTGTTTATTCAGGGGCTTGTAGACTTATGCCAGGGCTCCTGATAGAATAGTTGGCTGAAAAGCAATTCAGGGAGCTAGTGAATTTCATGGAAGAGATTTCAGACTGTGGCATAGAGGAAGCAAGAGGTGTTTTGAAGCTCACTGGGCTTGACTGTAACCTTAAATTGCCCATTGTAGGACGCTGACTCCCTTAAATTTAAAAATGTCTAGTACTACATCTTACCTTCTAATGACTCTGGAGGTGGTATGTATCCTTATATCCTACACACACAGTGTCAATATTTAGATACATTCATTTGCATTATTCAATATTTTACATCCCTTTTCCCCTCTCTCTTTTAAACTAAGCTATTTGGATAATTTGAATCTCAACCAGGACCCACTTCTCTGTTGTCTCATCAAAACAAAATAAGCAAAGGCAGAATATTCCCTCCACTCTAATGATTCTCCCAAGAGAGTAAGGTTTGTATAATGACAGTAAGCACCATAAAAAAAATAGTGGCATAAATCTAATGTCTTGGAGCTTTTCTGTGAGTCTACTATATAAAACCTATTCTCCTAGTATTTTGGTAACTGAACCTCCTTGGACTTGAAGTTGAAAGGAGCTAATATTATTCTAAATCTCATCTTTTTGCATGCAGGGTAATGGCAAAATTCCAGCATAATAATACTGGACATTTACATAATGCCCTTTTCACAGTGCTTTGCAAAACTTCTTACGCATTTTCTCAATATTAGATAAGACGAGAGAGGAGATGATTGATTCTAGATGGGAAAAGAGGGATAGACAAAGGTTGAATCCAAAAAAATAAATACATAGAGTGTGAGGCAGAAGCTTAACAGTGGGCTCCCCCGACTCTGAACCTAATGTTCTTTCCACTAGCAAAGAATTGTTTCTTTTCTTGAGTCTGCTATTCAATAGCACCAAGTGAATACCAAAAAGCAAAAGGAGAACATTAAAATGGCCCTTAGAATTGGACACAAACAAGAGACATGGGTAGGAGGCAGGATTTATTAAAAATAGGTTCCAAAGAAGGCCATTTTTAAAAATTACGAAACCAATAGCAAGTCAAAATTATGAGGAAATATGAAATCCCCACAAAACAAGCTGTATCTTTGTGTAATGATAGAAGATATAAGAAATTATTAGCTAAAAAAAGACCAGACTATCCTTAAATAACCCAGAGGTAATCAGTATAAATTGTAATTCATCTGATGAATTTCTCAAAACAAAAATACATCCAGCCTGGACTCACTAGGGATTTCTAAAAGTACTAGATTTAGAAGGGAAGAAAAGTACTTGAAATAGAAACATGGGGGCAGGGAGGGTAATATAGAGAATGATTAAAGTTTGAGTCTGATTATTTTAAAAGTCAATAAAAAGAACTAGTGATGTAATAATAGCCCCAGGGATTTAAAAGAGTTGCCTCAAATATGTCTCGGAATAAAAAACACTGGAGAGAAGACAGGCCCATTAATAAACGACAAATGAAATGAAATGGGATTTTGAAATACTTGGGCTACTGAACTGCTTTTTTTAAATAGATATTTTAATAAGAAAAACAAAAAAGGGGCTAAGGACAGAGAAGGAACAAGGCTTGTCAGCAGAATGCTGATAAATAGCAAGCAAGGGAATTCAGTCCTTGCAAAAATAAGGATTTTCCAAATCAGCAGACTTGAGGGATATGCCTTCCCACTAGGGATATGAAAGAATTTACTAATTTATATTCTGAACCACATTTTCTCTTGCATCTTCATCCAACCAGGATGCATCAAACCATATTATAAACTCCACAAACTACTTTAACTTCATACAAATCACCTGCTTTGCATTCTCACTTCTAATATTCTCAGATAATTTTATGTACTTTTAACAAGCATTAATTATCGACTAGTGTCAACCATTGTACTAGATACTGTGAATGCCAAGAATGAAACATTGGAATCTTTTCTACATCTTCCCATTCACCTTGGGCCCCTTAGATTTGATTCAGGATCTCACCTACCCTTCAAGGTATGCACATTCATACACACACACACACACACACACACACACGCCGACAGGCATACAAGTAAATATGCTTTACTTTAACATGACATTTACATATCTTCATTCCTAAATTGAGGACTTAGAAACGAAATTCCCATGACCCAGAATAAGCCACTCATGTCCCTAAAGCTTCCAGAGGCTATTCTTAAAAAAAAAAAAATCATGGAAAACCTGGGCATGGTGGCAAATGCTTGTAATCTCAGTACTTGGGAGGCTGAGACAGGAGAATTGCAGGTTCAAGGACAGCCTCAGCAAATAATGAGTTTCATCAACCTAGTGAGACCCTGTTTCAAAATAAAAATAAAATAGTGCTGAGAATGTAGCTCAGAGGTAGAATACCCCTGGGTTCAATCCCCAGTGTCTGTCTGTCTGTCAGTCTCTCTCTCTCTCTCTCTCTCTCTCTCTCTCTCTCTCTCTCTCTCTCTCACACACACACACACACACACACACACACACACACATACACACAAATAAAGAATAAAGATAGATAGAATAATCAATAAGAATTTCAACTAAAAAGGTAATTGTTGTATGTTGTTAACATTTCAAACTTTCAAAAGGAAGGATATATAATTAAAAGTAGATATTCTTTCCATCCTAAATAAATCACCGGAACCTCTCCCAATTAGTCATTGAATGAGAGTTTTATAACAGTAGAGTTGTTGTTGGGTTTTGTTGGTTTTGTTTTATCAGTGGCAGAATCAAACTGAGGGTCTCTTGCATGGTAGGCAAGTGCTCCACCACTGAGCTACATTCCCAGCCCAGAAATTAGTCTCGTCTGTCTTTATCCACTGCCAAATCCCTAAAGCCTAGAATGATACCTAGACATAGTAAATATTTAAATGATTTGTTAATAAATGAATATTATCAGGCATCATTTTAACTAGGGCCTATTTAAGATGAAAGTGTAGCCTTCTTTCAAGTGAGATTATTTGTAATTTGATCTGGGGAAAAATGAAAGATCAAGGCCATCCCAAGGTGGGTGTGGGACCCTGGCAACTGATCCTGTCTTGCCTGCCCAAAATAATCTCACTTGAAAGGAGGCTACATAGCCAGGCGTGGTAGCGTACACTTGTAATCCCAGTACTTCAAGAGGCTGAGACAGGAGGATCACAGGTTGAAGGCCAGCTTCAGCTACTTAGTGAGGCCCTCCATAAATTAGTGAAACCTTGTTTCAAAATAAAGAATTAAAAAATAAGGCTGAGGCTATAGCTTGGAGGTAGAATGCCCCTTGGTTCAATCCCCAGTACACACACACACACACACACACAAAAGCTACACTGTCAGTAACTTTAATAAGCCTCTTTGTATATCATTGTAGACAGAAATCTTGAAAGTGTTTAATTACATTCAGAAAAGAGGAATAAGGTATAACAGCTACATGACCCTCCCTCCAAGTATGAGTCTCAGGGCAGCTACCCTAGTTATCCTATCCAAAGGATGAATCTGTTAAAGATAGCCAAAGTTTATGAACGAATCATCATTTTCAAATATAGATCAAAGTACTGTCAAGGGTTTATTTTTAATAATATTACACTCACTAGTATTACTTTATTAATTTGGAGAAAATGAAATAGAGATAGAGAAATGTCTCAACCCTGGATGTGTTGTGTATATATATGTTGCATATGGGAATATTATCAGTCCCGTGTGTTTCCACAGGGAAAAAATATTGACAAACACTGGTCTAGACTAGGGCTTTAAGGTCATATGAGAAAGTCAATCAGATTTCTAGAGCCAAGAAACTACATATCTGGGGCAACCAAGATTAAGTTTGGGGATCATGATATAACTAAAATAAATTGGGTTGAGTCTCACCTGCCTCATTCTCATATTCAAAGACACACATTTGGGGAATCACAAGGTAATTATTAGTACAATACTCTCTTCACTTTTTATTTTTTGGTTTAATTTCTTACTACAAAGAGAAGAATGCATTCTGAAGACAAAGCAAAGAATTTTTTAAGTCCTTTTCTTACTATGTCCCTATAGTGTTCCTGAAAACATCCCTTCTCATTTCTCAAGTCCTTCAAAACATTATCCTGCACCCGGCCAGCAGATCTGTCTTTTTTCTTCCTCTACCTCCCTGATAACATTGTCAGTCAATCCACCTTGTCTCAGAGGATGTTTACTTTGGGCACATGGCTTTCCTTTCTAGACTGAAAGGCTAGAGTGAGACAGATGTCCTTTATTATGACATGATTGAGACATTATGTCCTCTATTGTCAGAATTTCCTTCAGGTGACTTGAAGAACTTTTGTTTTTTAATTTTATATTATTTTTTCAAATACAGATGTTTCAATATTTTCTTCCATTTTTGCTATACTTTCTATTTGTAACATTTCTATGTATTGATTTTATGAGAAAAGTTATTTTAATTTTAAAAGTTTATGCTTATTAGAGAAAACTTGAAATTTTCAGAAAAGTAGAGGAATAATTAAGTCATTAAGCATACCTTAATTCTAATGCATTTTCTTTCAGTGTCTTAAACACATATATATGTACATGATACACTGTCCTATATTCTTTTTCATTTGATGATGTTTTGATTATCTTCTGTTTTTATTAAATATCCATAAATATATTATCCTAATGGCTCCATTGTATTCTATTGTATGAATATATCATAATTTATTCAAGTATTCCCCTATTGATAGAAATTTAGATTATTTCCAATTTTCAAACTCTATAATTAATGTTCATTAATCTTTGCATCTATGATATTTCCCTAAAATAGATCACAAAAATTAGAATTCCTGAGACAAATACTATAAACATTTCTTTACATTTTATGAAAAATTTCAATTGTACTCCACAATAAGAGATCAATGCAAAATTATCCTATACATATCACCCCACAGTCAATATATACAAATTTTGCAACATTTTTTTATTTGTAAGGCTGTTGATCTGCAGTGTATTATCTAATTGCTTTCCAGAAATGTACCAATTCTCACTTTCACCAGCATTGTAAAGCTACTACAAGCACTCTAATCAGTATTGAGCATTTACAATATCTGATCTTTGCTGGAAAATCTGGCCAGCTATTTCAAACCTAAGTTGTCAGAATATGGCCTCACATTGTCCCTCGAGTCCAGCCCAGATCCTTTAACATTTCATTTAATCTCACAATATAGTTCATATCTTTCAAGATTGTCTGACTATCTTCACTTAAGCAGAGGAACTCAAACTTCAACCGACAGTTCTTCAGCCATTGAAGAAAGGATGTGGACAGCTGATCCCCCTATGTGAGAGTATTCTCAGTGTACTCAGGCAGCCCAAGTCCAAATCTGATCATCCGGTTACTCATCAGGACTTACTGTGAATAATGATGATTAAAGGTTGTTGGCAGCTTGTAATCTCATGCTAACCATTCCCATATGTCAGCCTTCTTCAAGGTCTATATCTTTGCTGAATAGACCAAAATTTAGAATATGCAATTAAACATCCTTTATTATATGCATTATCAAAATTAGGCTAGTGTATTTATAGAAAAATTGAATATATCACTAGTCACTTTTTTATTTCAGGTTAGATATTGGCAAGAAAAGTATTGTTATTACTATTATATAAATTATATAAAAGCCCTATAGTAAAAAGAATTCTCAAAAGGGAATAGAGTCAAATTGCAAACTTGACTCATATTAACTAAGTAATGTTAATTTTAAAGTCAGTTGAGATTTAATTTTGCTTTTCTTAATTTTTGTGTGTGTGTGTGTGTGTGTGTGTGTGTGTGTGTGTGCGCTGTGGAGGATTAAACCCAGGGACATTCTACTCTGAGTTACACTCATAGCTCTATTTTATTTTTTAATTTGAAACAGGGCCTCACTAAGTTGTGGAGGGCCTCACTAAGTTGCTGAGGCAGGTTGCAAAACTGCAATCCTTGTGTCTCAACCTTCCAAGTACTGGGATTACAAGTATGCACTACCAGGCCTGTCTAGCTTTTCTTAAATTTTTTAGTGTCTTCTAGTTCTAAAATTCTACAACTTAAAATGTCTTAATATAATTATTAATTTACTATTAAAAATGTGCTTTAAAAGATGATAGCTATCATCGTAGCACATTATCTGTACAAGTAACAAAAGTCACCTAGTGCTATGCTGCCAACATTTAAAAAACAAAAACCTGGTATGTATTTTTGGCCTTGTCCCATAGAGTAAATGAGAGCATTTAAAAGGACTAACGTGAAATCACCGATTGTGAAATTGGAAAGAAATGGGCACAATCATCTCACAAATGAGTGTGAGCTGGCTAGTGAGCAGCACTAGCTCTGCATTTATATAGTATCACAGGTAGAATACATTCAGCTGTAGGTAACATACAATTCAGTTATCCATGGCTTGAACAATAAAAATCATTTAATTTTTCCACTAATAAGAAGTTAGGAAGTGGTTCAAAGGTTGTTTCAGCAATTGTACCATCTTAAGGTGTTGGGTCAGTTTCTTTAAAGTTCTTTGGCCTTTTACCTAATTGTGCAACATGGCTATAGTGGCTCTAAGCTTTCTGTCCATTTAGGACAGTGCCTGAAGAAGGAAAAAAAGAGCATATCAAATATACTTTTTCATTTTTTTTAATGGTCTCTCTTCTCTTATTAGAGAGGAAAAATTTTTCCCAGGAACCCTAGCAGTCTTCTTCTGTTTCGTAAGTCAGCACTGGATAATGTATCCATCTTTTGCTCCACCTCTTTGTTACTGGCAAAGAAGATCTGAATTGCCACAATTGGTTCTTAACAATTGGGATTCTTACCTAGGACTAGACATAGGAAGCAGCATTGATGTACCTGCTTTAGCCAGATTTTCCATTTTCATGACCAAAATATCTGACAAGAACAACTTATAGGAGAAAAGATTTATTCAGGCTCCCTGTTTCAGAGCTTCAGTCAGATCTAAGGTAGAAACACTGGGGCAGGGCAAATGGTGGAGAAAAGATGCTCTCTGTCATAGCAGCCAGAGGCAGAGAGTATGAGAGGAGGGGACCGGGGACATATATAGTCCCCAAAAGCACACCTCCAGCAACATACCTTCTCCAGCCATGCCCCACCACTGAATCTTGCTGCATTGGGGACAATGCTTTCTGCACACGAGCCTTTTGGGGAACATTCCAAACCCAAAACATTTGTAACAAATGACATTATCTGCCACACATGAAAAAGCTTCAAGTTGAAAAATACAAATTCTTTCAACTATCAACTCCAATTTGATTTGATAATTATTGAGTCTGGTCAATGGACAAAACAGACTGTATCATCTCTCCTTCATCATGATCACATGCCCAACAGTGATTTTACAAGGGACTGCCCAGCATAGCCATTAATCACTTAACCTATTTAAACTTCTTTATGTTCCTAGGGCAGTCATCTTTTTAAATGTTTATCCATATAACTTCCAAGGAAATTTTACTTAATATGAATCCCTTAAATCAAGCTTTGTGATTATTTGAACATAGGAGTAAATATTCCTCAATGAATTTTAAAAGTTTAGAGTTACTGTCCTAATTCAGATCTTTTATTATCATGATATGTTACTATATAATGTTCTTTGTTTTATTTATTAGTAAATGCTGCTTGGTTTATAGATTAGTTTATAGTACATGTACTCAAGTAATAAAATTTCATTTATTTAAAATGATTCTGTAGTTCATAAATAGTGCTTTATTTGATAGCTCATTTTGTAATATTATGAAGTTTGCTATAATGCACCCAAAATAAAATTGGAAAAGGAGTATGGCTTATTATATTAAACATGTCTCTGAATTTTAAAAAATGGTATGGAAAAGAGCAGCTTTTCAAGCTAGAAGACTCTCAAGTTTGTCACCCAAAACTACAAAGCCTTTAAAAAATACAGTCCTTGATCTGACTCTGCTTCTTTCTATATATTCCTAATTATCATTTATAGTCCTCTATTTGAAAATGTAAATTAAAAATACTAGAAAAATGCTGCTTTACAGAAGAAAATCTTTAAAATATAATAAATATCATCTATTACTTTCAGCACTTCATCACTGAAGCAATATTGAGGGCAGGGATACACAATTAGATGTTTACTTTTATCTTTAAATTATATTTATTACTAAATTAAGAAAATTGCAGTATTGAAATACTTTAGGTTGTCCAATCACTTTAGTTGAGGTGGTATAGGAGTATACAGGAACAGCTAAAGCAGATCTAGAAAATTCTTTGCTCAATTTAGACTACTTCACCTACTCTTGATTTTGTCTATGTAATATGACTAGATAGTCTAATTTGAGATGCATTATATACCCCCAAACTCTGATGATTTTACTATTTATCTGTTTATTACTTTTCTATGTACCCCATAATGCCTAACAATAGGTGTCAAGAAATACCTGTTGAGCCAGGTATGGTGGTAGACACCTGTAATCTCAGTACTTGGGAGGCTGAGATAGAGAATCATCGTTTTGAAGACAGCCTCACCAATTTAGTGAGGCCCTCAGCAACTTAGGGAGACCCTGTTTCAAAATAAAAATGAGGTTGGTATGTGTATCTCAGATGTAGAAAACCCTTGGGTTCAATCCCCAGTACAGAGTGGGAGGGGGAAGCAAAAGAAAGGGAAGGGAAGGAAGAAGAGAAGGGATTTGGGCTTTCATTTTATTTTGAAAGGCTTACCTCTGTCATTCACTCTCAAACATACTGATAAATCTATCAAATTAAGAAATGAAATCGAATCGAACTGTCATTTCATATAAGTTAGCAAACTACGGTTTGAATTATCTGAATTTAAATGCTTCTGTAATCTCAGTACTTGGGAGGCTGAGACAGGAATATCACAGGTTCTCAGCCAGCCTTAGCAATTTAGTGAAGACCACCACAACTTAGACCCTGTTTCAAAATTTAAAAAAAAAAAAAAAAACTGAGCTAAGGGTGCAGCTCAGAGGTAGAATGCCCCTGGGTTCAATCTCAAGCACCATAAAAAAAAAAAGCAATTCAGTACAAAGAGAAAAGAGAAAAAAAGCTTGCTTAGTACAGAAAATGATTGATCTGGAATTGAGTTTCCAAAATGGCAGGCTGCAGGTCAAATGCAACCTGCAAATATACATTTGGTCCACACAGCATTTTTTTAAATTATTATTCTTTATTTTGAAACAGGGTCTCACTAAATTGTGGAGAGCCTCACTAAGTAGCTGAGGCTGGCCGCAAACCTGCAATCCTCCTGTCTCAGCCTCCCAAGTACTGGGATTACAAGCATGAGCTATCACGCCCAGCTCACACAACATTTTAAAGTCAAGAGGTCACCCACAAAAAATAAAATCTAGATTTCTAGCTTCTATTGGAAATCATTAAGAACTTAAGAACTGGCAGGATTGACTTTGCATTTTTCAGCTGGAGCTGATTCTCCTATCTCCATGCCCACTGTTGAAAAGGGTTCTGCTACCTTCTAACTCTACATAATCACCATGAGTTCCAAGTTTGTGCTTACCATGCCAACACTGCCAGCTTCTCATGTTTAAGATGCCTAATCTGCATATAGTTGTACAGGTGTCCCTATTAGGGACACTCTCACTAATGCGGCCAGTTGTGGCTGCCTTCATACCCTCCCCTTTCCAGGCCTTGTACTAACCGGCCTAATTATCTAAAGGAGGCATCTTGTTCTAATGCACAAATGGAGACTATCAACCCTTGCAGGATTCTGATCTAAGCCTGAGAAGTCTTTGTCTTGTCTCAATTGACTTTTTAATCATAGGGCTAGGACATATCATAGGATTAAAAAATATAGGACAAATAAATTATTCTTGGATTCTAGCTTCAATTTTCTACCAAAAATTATTTTCAAGATCTCTCAAAAGATGTAAGTACATTTGGAGAAATATTTGCACCGTCATAGTTACCATTTGGTAGGATCTAGACCTTCTTTAGGGTGAATTCTGTGGACCTATAAACCCTTATTGACTAGTTGAATTGCTCTGTGTTGAGAGATTCCACTTTCTCTTCCCATTTTCTATGTTCCCTCATGATTCTTAGGCCTGGCCAGCTAACTCCACTACCCTCAAATCCATGTAATCTATTCTACTTAACCTTGCTGCACACCTAAAATCCCAATATACCTTACAGCTGAGTGCACCCAAAATATAATATAACACTAAATTTCATCAGCCCATCCTCTACAAGCAAAGTAACCTTTCTTTACACACAAACACACACACACACACACACACACACACACACACACATACACACACGTAAAATATTTTTGGTTCCAATCTACGATATCTATATAAAAATAAAACAGAGAAGCCGGGCATGGTGGCTCATGCTTGTAATCCCAGCATTCGGGAGGCTGAGACCGGAGGATCTGGGTTCGCGGCCAGCCTCAGCTACCTAGTTAGGCATTCCGCAACTTAGTGAGACCCGGTTTCAAAATAAAGAATAAAAAATAGGGCTGGGGGTATAGCTCAGAGGTAGAACGCCCCTGAGTTCAATCCCTAGTACCACCAAAAAAAAAAAAAAAACCATATATATATATATATATATATATATATATATATATGTATATATATAACAGAAAAATAATTTTTGCTCATTTGTTTACTTACCTATCTACAAAGAATTAGGTGGTTTATAAAAACAGGGGAAAAACAGGAAAATACTGACTTTAAAATTCAAAAGCAAGAAAAATATAATTAGATTAGATCATAAGCAGGGGTTAGGTCTCAAATGTCCAAAGTCACAAAATTCCTTCTGAGATCCCTAGTAAATCAGAAGAAAAGAAAAACAATACCAGTTTACTGATTTGTTCTTAAAGAGAAATGCATACCAGCATTTCTCCCAAAGAAGAAAATTTTTTTTACTACCTAATTCTGAAAGAAATGTGTGAATGTGGCCATCTATGAACAGCTGTGGTGGCTGGAGAGAGTTGGTCACAGAATTATGTTTTGAATAATTTTCTTTACAAATACAGAAATGGCTATGTTCTCTTTTATAAAACATTCTCAGGGCATCCCAAGTCAAAAGTGAAGGTGTGACACAAAAGATACAGTTCTACAGACAGTCCAGAAAAAAAAAATGATACAGGTAAGCAACTTTCTCCTGATGCATTGTGATCAGAGAAGAAACCTTGAAGCAGTATTTCTTTAAGACAGGTCCACAGATCTCACATCAGAATCACCAGGGAGCACTTGTTAAAATCACACATTCTCTAAATCTACAAAGTAGGAATCTCTGGGGGATGAGACTGAAAATATATATTTTTACAATTTCCCCAGGTGATTCTTAAATCCCATCAGAACCACAGAACCTCTGCCCTAGAGCAGTGGTCTCTAGACATTCTGCCTGTGTGTTCCAAAAGAATTTTGAAAAAATAGGTAACATTTCACATTTTTAAGTTGACACCTAAATTCTTTTCATTCAAAGTTTATTTATTTATTCTTTGCCATACTGTGGATTGAACCCAGGGACATTCTACCACTGAGCTACACCCCTAGCTCTATTTTATTGTTTATTTTGAAACAGAGTCTAACTAAGTTGCTGAGGGCCTTGATAAGATGCTGACGCTGGCTTCAAACTTCTGGCTCAGTTTCCCAAGCACTGGGATTACAGGCATGGGCTACCATGCCTAGCTTTATTCTAATTTTAAATGGTTACAAAAAACAATTTTTAGTATATCATAATATTGATATTTAAAAATAAATATTTTTTCAGTTTAAAATATATTAGATGAGTCTTAAATGCTCATTTCTGGCCCTATTATACTTCTCTGCAAAATAAGTATATATGTATGCTGATATTTAATTTTTTAATTTCTTGTGACCTTAAAATACATTATTAAATTTTCTTCAGAATTTAGTATAATTATTAGTACACAATTGACAAAAACATGTTTTATATCTATATGTATATATATTTCATAGATAATTTTTAAGTAGGACAATGTGTTTTGGAAATATTTCTACTAATTTGATGGATGGGCTTTTTTCCCTAGATAGTTCATTTAATTAATAAATGAATAGTATTTATTGCTAGAATAAGACAGGCTTTCAGAATCTATTTCATTTATAGTCTTTGTATTACATGAAAAAACTTGTTTACAGATAAGTAGAGGGTAATGGAAGATTTTTTGTTATAGCAGTATCACTCAAATATTTGAAACTCCTCTGAACTATAAGCTAAAATTCAAATAGTAATGTATTATCAAAATTAATTTTAATAACTTTTTTCTGTACTGGGGAATGAACTCAGGAGCATTCTATCTCTGAGCTATGCCCCCACCCTTTTTTGGGTGGGGGAATACTAGGGATTGAACCCAGGGGCATTCTACCTGCGAGCTACACCCCCAGTCCTATTTTTTATTCTTTATTTAGAAACAGGGTCTCACTAAGTTGTGGAGGGCCTCACTAATTAGCTGAGGCTGGCCTCGAACTTCGATCCTCCTGTCTCAGCCTCCCAAGTACTGGGATTACAAGCGCACACCACCACGCCCAGCTTTACCCCCACCCTTTTTATTTCTTATTTTGAAACATGGTCTTGCTAAGTTGCTGAATCTGGCCTTGAACCTGATATCCTCCTGTCTCAGCCTTCCAAGTACTGGGATTAGAGGAATGCACCACCATGCCCAGCTGCCTTTTATTTTTAATTTTGAAACAGGGTCTAAGTTGCTGAAGGTCCTGCCAAATTGCCAGGGCTGGCCTTAAAACTGTGAAATTCTGGTCTCAGCTTCCCAAATACAACCATACCTGGCTCCATTCTTTTAATAAGCAGGTAAACGTGATTTGGAAAGGAGAAATGAAAAAAAGATAAGGGAACTATCAGTCAGCTCCATTTTAGTAGAGTACTTGTTTCCAAGTACTTGTGCTTCCATATTTGTTTGTTTTCTGAAAAGTCCTTGTAAAAGTTCACACACTCTGTTTGAAGACCACTGTATTAAAAATATGGATACATTAAGAGAATACATTGCTTTTATAAAACAAAGATAAAAACAGAACATCAACAATAATAGAGAGAATACAAAAGTCTCAGAATTAACCTAAATCTTCTCAAGAACCTGGGTTTCTTCCAAATTTAAGCATAGACTATGTTGGGACACTTATAACAAGGGTTAAGGAGAAGGAACCAACAAAATAGTCATAACAAACAGTAAATAGAAGATGTGAGTGATCTTTAAGAGACAACAAGTTTTTGCTATTATGATTTTTCCAGTATTTCTCTCCTTATTTTAGTTAATGGAATTCTTATAATCCCCTCAAAGGGACTGAACTGGCTGTAGGTCAGAAAGGACCAGAAGGTCCTCAGGTTTACTCAATGAAGAATTTTATAATTGCCACATTAAAGCTGAGGGAAGTGAGGATAGGAGATTCATATTCATTCATTCTCTCTCTCTCTCTCTCTTTCTCTCTCTCTCTCTCACCCCCCCCCCCTTTCTCTCTTTCCCTCTCTGGCTTTAATATGAAAATAATTGCCTCTACTCTTGGAGACCTGGCTTAATTAGACTAATCTGATTTTCTGCAGGCAAAACTAACACTAAAATGGTATTGCTCAGAGTTCTCTAATTATAGAGCAATCACACTTTTTTTTAAACAGATACTAAAACTAAATGCTATAGTGTTGGATGAGGTCATTGTGAACAACTTGTTATAAGGCCTATTTTGAGGTACCACATGAATTGCAGTGAATAATATGCAGTGACAGAAAGTGACAAAGTTTACTGCAGAAAAAAAATTATGAATTACTACTATAATTTGTCCAAGTAGTGATGAAATTCCACAAGTTATTTCTTCAGAAGCACGACACTGACCATAAGACCATAACCTCTGTTCTTCCAACCCCATATTCCTCAACCTCAGCCCCTTTTTCATTTCTCTTCTCTGAGACACCTCCTCTTCATTTTCTTCCCTGCGTGCCTGAACATGATGATCAACCTTTTGATGGATACTCTCACTGGTATTCTCAATCCCTTTACTGCCTTGAACTTATGCTTATCTGTTGTGCCAAGTCCCAGTCCAGAGTCAACCAACTGTCTGCTCTCTTGACTATTGCTAGTTTTCCAAGGACTGCTAGAAAGAATTTTATAACTGTTGATTCATGGTATGACAAATCTTCACTTTCCAAACTCACCTTGACCCTTAGCACTGCATGGCAATCCTTTCACTCTTACCTAGTTGGCATCCTTTACTATTGCTCAAGTGCAAATCTAAATCGTCACTTTTCCGAGGTCTTCTACCATACCTCCTCAACTGACAGATGACCTTTCTACTTCAGGAAAAATTAGCGTTCAATTTTCCTCCCTTCCACTTCTAACGGTCATCTATTATATCACTTTTCCTCCTGTCCCAGAGGCTAATAGTGTGCATTAATTACCCTCTCTCAATACTATTGTGTTGTTCATTTGGTTTTTAAAACTCTTCACTATAATAGCTTTGTAAATTTGTTATGGTTTGGATCTAGACTGTCCCCCTAGTAAGCTCACATGTTAAAAGTCTGGTCCTCAATGCAGCATGGTTCAAAGTGGCCATGAGGAGGTGGGTCACTGGGGGCATGCCCAGGAAGGATTTATCTTGTCCTCAACTGCCCTCTCCCCTCTGTGCTCTCATTCTCTCCTCTCTTTTTCTCTCTCTCTCCCTCTCCCTCTCTTTCCTCCCCTCCCCTCCCCTCCCCTCCCCACCCCTCTCCTTCTCTCTCTCTCTCTCTCTCTCCTGGCTGCAATGAGCTGAGCAGCTGTCCTCTACCATCCCCTGCCACCATGATATTTCTGCCTTAGAGCCAGCTGACCATAGAATGAATCGCTGAAACCATGAGCCAAATAAATCTTTTCTCCTCTAAGTTGTTCCTTGTCAGGTATTTTGGTCACACTGACAAAAAGAAAAAAGTGCTAACTAAAACAATATTATTATAAGGCAAATATTCTCCTTGGAAGTCATGTTCCAAGTTGAAGAAATGGACATTGGAATGTTAAGAAATAAACATTGCTGATTGGCTATAGAAAAAATCACATCAGAATAGCAAATGTTCTTCCTCTTTGAATCACTCACAAGCAAGGACAGAAAGGAAGGTGAGTTGGGATGTTGTCTGCCCATAAAATGTTTTAAAATTCTATGATAGTTCTGCCAGCCAGCTGTCACAACATGAAATTTAAAGAGGCTATGCTTTAGTGATCAATGCTATTTTTGTCCTCTACTATTTGCTATCACCTGCCACATATGCCTTCTAAGATGCTAATTAATAATAATTAGACCACCCAATACCTCCTTTTAACTGTGAAGAGTTTGCTCACCTTCATTTACTTCAAAAATTTCATGGATATTCCTGGGGAAACCAATGGGAATTATGGTTGGCCTATTATGGATTTTCTAATTTATTAAACTAGCTAGGTATCACATAAAACTTTAAAGTGAAACATGGGTACTTCAGTAAAAGTATTTGTAGAGACTAGGACAGATGCAGATTTCCTGAGACTCCATTCATATATAATTTGGAGAAGTTTGTCTTTCCAAAAAAGGATACAAAATTATGAATACAAAATGAGGTTCCAGCTGGGCGTAGTGGCGCACACTTGTAATCCCAGCATTTGGGAGGCTGAGACCGGAGGATCCAGGTTCGCAGCCAGCCTCAGCTACCTAGTGAGGCACTCCGCAACTTAGTGAGACCCTGTTTCAAAATAAAGAAGAAAAAATAGGGCTGGGGGTATAGCTCGGAGGTAGAATGCCCCTGAGTTCAACCCCCAGTACCGCAAAAAAAATGAGGTTCCAAACTTGAAAACGAAGGGCTCTGAAGCTTAAGCTTCATTACTTTCATACAAATCAGCATTTTTGTATCTGACCACATGATTGGGCTATTAAATAAACCCAAACAGAACAAAAACTCACTAAATGTAAGCACCTAACATGTGCCAGGCACATTACATATTACATTTCATGCTCACAAGATATCAGCTCAATATTACCATTCTTATTTTTACAAAAGTGGAAAACGCAACTCAGAGAATTTAGTAACTTGCTTACAGGCAGCCCTGTTCATATACAATACTCTCCTTTAAGTTTTCCCCAAAAGATAAAAAGTTTAAGTTACTTTGGAGAATACCCCTAGAAAATTGCTGAAAATGTTCAGGTAATACTTGATTTATTTCACATCTGAGACTTTCTAATACTACTGCCCTAAAACTGTATTTAAAGGTCAGGAAAAACAAATGTACAAAGTTGGGCATGATGGTACATGACAGTAATCCATGTACTTAAGAGGTTAAAATGGGAGGATTAAAAGTTTGAGTCCAGCCTGGGCAACTTAGTGAGCCTGTTTCAAAATAAAAAATAAAGTCAGATGTGGTGGTGCAAGCTTGTAATCCTAGTACTTGGGAGGCTGAGACAGGAGGATTGCAGGTTCACAGCCAGCCTCAGCAACCTCGTGAAGTCCTCCACAACTTAGTAAGACCCTGTTTCAAAATAAAGAATAAACATAGGGCTGAGGGTATAGCTTGGAGGTAGAATGCCCCTGAGTTCAATCCCCACTACAAACAAACAAACAAGTAAATAATAGTAACTGGGCGTAGCTGGGCATGGTGGCACACACCTGTAATCCCAGTACTTAGGAGGTTGAAACAGGAGGATCATAGATTCGAAGGCAGCTTGAGCAATTTAGCAAGACTCTCCAAAACCTAGCATGACCCTGTTTCCAAATAAAAAATAAAATAGAGCTGGGAGTGTAGAATGTCCTTGGTTCAATTGCTAGCACCATGAACACACACGCACACAAAGGGCTGGGGGTGTAGCTTACCCAGGGGTGTAGAACACCCCTGGATTCAACCCCCAGTGGCGCGCGCGCGCGCACACACACACACACACACACACACACACACACACACACTGTATAACTCTTTGGATTGTCTTCCACTTGGTAGATAACATAGATGAAGACAAGAGATCTTAAGACTTCAGAAGACATGTGGTTCTTCTAAAAAGAGAAAATTAGAGGCAGAATCAGAATATGGAGGTGAGCCTAGAATTAAATCTTTCACAAAGAGTCTGGCCATAGAAGACATACTGATACTGACAGTGTAGACCTTTTACAAATTGTATCTTCTTGCTATGTGTTCAATATTATTTTATCTTGACATTAATATATATCAGGTTTTAAAGATTATAAAATAATGACAATGGATCATATATTACTTTATTATATTCATACCCCTTATTTGCCAGTTCTGTCTCTATTATTTTTTAAATGTCTCTTAGAAGTGTCTCCTTCTCCTGAAGTCCCTGGAAGTAAGTACTGTGTCTTTTTATCTTATCCACTCTCATAGAATATAGCACTTTGCACTGACAGGCATTCCACAGAGGTTTGTTGCCATGGTGTTGATGAGTTATATTTGATAGGTCACCATTTCTAACACAGTAGAAATTCCATAAGGTAGACAGGCTGTGATTCTATCTTATTTACTCAAAGACTTCAAAATGAAACTTTTAGTATTTGGCTAAAGGTAACACAAGAATTTATCAGATGTAGATAAATATTTTCAGTAAACAAGCTGCCATTGGTACTACTTAAAAGACTTGTTGATTTTGTATCTTAGGGCTATTGTGACCTCAACCTGTAACTAAAATCAGTCCAATGCAACAGGAGTTTCAATAACAGCAGCACAAAAATGACATCTTAACTGGATGGGAAAAGAGGCACATATTTTCAAGAAAGCCTCTTTATTCTTAGTGTAAAAGTTTCCCTTCAAGATGACAAGTGGTGCGAACTCTTCCTCGGGATCTTGCTTGTCCTCAAAAAGGTGAGTCTTTGATGGAAGAAGCTAAATGGCAACAATCCAGGAGAGAATGGAGGGTCTTGATTGATCCAGGCTAAAGACAGATATTATGGTGTCTCTTCCCACAGAAATTCTAAAATAGATGACAACTACTTAAAGGAATTGAATGAGGACTTAAAACTAAGGAAGCAGGAACTTCTAGAGATGCTAAAACCTCTAGAAGATAAGAACACCCTCTTATTCCAGAAGTTAATGTCTAACTTGGAGGAAAAACAAAGAAGGTAAGGGCTTCCTATTCAGAAATCCTAGAGATAGAAAGGCTGGAGAAGTTACTCTCCATAGGATTAACAATGATTATTTACATTGTTTTGTTTTTGTTTTCAAGTTTGGGAAGTCTAGTAAACTTTCAAGAATTTGTGACCACAAAATTAGGATAAAGAGCTGAGCATGGTGGAGCACAACCTCAGTACTTGGGAAGCTAAGACAGGAAGATTGCAGGCTCAAGGACAAACTCAGCAACCTAGTGAGACTGTTTCAAAATAAATAAAAAAAAATAGGGCTGGGAGTGCAGCCCAGAGGTAGAATGCCCTGGGTTCAATCCTCAGTACCACAAATTAATTAATTATTTGGGTAAAGATGAGTTTTATTTTTAGTAAAATTAAATATGACTCAACCCTTGTTTTATGAGGCAATAATTGTTACTCTTCCTCCCTAAGATGCCCACCTGAGAAACAAGTAAGAGACTTTAACAGCTTCTGTCTGTCACACTGATAGCTTCCTTATTCATGTTTATAGAATCATTTGGGGATAAATTATTCTGCTCTTTCTATACCAACCAGTGGAGTACTGATCTCCTAAACCTAGGAGCTCTCTGGATTAGGGTTTAGCCTTTGTAAACACAGGAGGCCTCCTGGGGTCTAAATTCTTTGTTAGAACACTCACTATTCTTGGGACCCACCAACTCTGTTTCCTTTCTAGTCTCAGAAAAATCAGACCTTAATTAATTGGTCTACTTTCGTTCAATACCCTTATCATAAGCATCTCAAGAAACTCAGACTTTTGGAAAACAAAAGCTAGGCCAAAAATTTAGGTCAAGCACCAGCTGTTTACAACCCAATAACACAGACTTCTCTAAGGGAAAGAGAACTCAAAGGCCTAGCTTTCTGCTCTGACCTGGGGAGGAAAATAGCCACAGAACACAAATATAGACTAATTTATGCCTTTAAAGAATATGCTCTCTCATAGGCAATAGTTGATATTGCTTCAGATTTTTTTAGGAACTTTTTAATGGCTTGTATTCTCTAGGGGCTACCAAGGATATAAGTGGTTTCCCCAACAAAGTAAAATGTATTTAGAGACTCAAGGAAGTAGACAGAGGTAGACAGAGATGGGATATGGAATAATTCTGGGATTTATCTTGAAGACATCAGATTTTCAACCTCCTCCTTCACAGGGACAGAACCCTTTCTACCTCCCTCTAGCTCCCTCATATATCAAAACATTCTTCTGGGATATGGAGAGGAATCTCAAAGGCTGTTAGAGACCTGAGGAGCACAGAACTCATTAGTGATCATATAGCTAAGGCAAATGCCAATTTTAAATGGAATCATCCTAGTTACAGAAACTTACTATGTCCCAAATGACTTCCATAACTCCTGGGATTTCAGCCCCCATCTAACTTCCATGGTAGACAACTTTCTGGTTTGTTACAGAATAATAATATTACCTTTTAGGAAGTATGTATGTTTTGTGATGTCTTTCTTCCTTCCAGTCTGCAGATCATGAGGCAGATCATGGCAGGGAAAGGCTGTGATGAATCTTCAGTCACGGAGCTCATTAAGGAAGCAGAAGAGATGAAACAGAACCTGGTAAGAGGTTGGTTGGGTACTCCAGGGGACAACCTCCTGAACAAGGCTGAATTCCTCTGCTGTCATCAGATATGTGAGGAAATGCAGAGTGCTCATCTCTTGTATCTGATGCTCTAACACTCATAGCTCTTTGATCTAGAAAGTCCAGGGTGATCCAAGGGAGTCAGAAAGAATGTTATAAAGAACAAGGACTAGCTAGAAAAATTCTATTCTTTTGACTTTTTAAAAACTATTCACCTAGGAGTTAATTAATATAAACACATTAATCATTCACATTTCTAAAAAATAGAAAGTACTTATCAAAAGAAAGGAAAAGAAATAGTTTACTCTAGGATTCTTAGGTCTTTTAAAAATCAACAATATAGAGAACTTTAAGTATTAGAATTAGTGACCTAAGCCTCAGTGAAATTGCTATATGATGAGAACATTTTAAGTGGTAAGAATTTATTTCTATTGATACCATTTCACAGTTACCATAATTAAAATAATTACTTGAAATAATAACTTATATTTTTAACCATCACCATCAGCAAACATCTCTCATGTTCCTGGATTTGGGGCTAGGCCCATTCATTTCCTTCCTCTGTGGTTTACTATGTCCCCGGACCCCTTTCCCATCAATAACTTAGTAATTTCTTCCAACCTCACTTTAATGGCTAGACAAACATATGTCTCTGTTTATTTGGTTTTCCCCCCTCCAACAGGAAAGGAAAAACAAGATGCTTCGGAAGGAAATGGAGATGCTATGGAACAAGGTGTGCTTCTAAGGATCTCTTGAAATTATTGTCCTGCAGATCATAATACAAAGAATCTCACACTCCTCTGGTCCCATCCTTATTTTTTCATGCCGACTTTTCCACCCATCTGATTTTTGCATAGCAGTCAAAGTGATCTTTTTTAAAACAATCAAGGCATGCCATTCTTCTTGTTAAACCCTTTACTGCCCTCCTTATTGTGGTATAATCTGGCTCATGCCTACCTTTCCAGTCCCCCTTGCAGCTAGAAGCATGCCTGTAATCCCAGTACTTGGGAGGCTGAGACAGGAGGATCACAGATTTGAGACCAGCCTCAGCAACTTAGAGAAACTCTTGGCAATTTAACAAGACCCTATTTCAAAATAAAAAGGGTTGGGGGTGTAGATCAGTGGTAGAATGCTCCTGGGTTCAATTAAATCTTCCCATTGCTTTCTATACTACCACCACACCACACTGGCCTCCTCGTGGTTTCTGAAACATGCCAAGCCTTTACCTATCTCAAGGACTTTGTTTTTGCCTGTAATGCTATTTTCTCCTGGTTGGCTCATTCTCAACCTTCAAGATTCAGCTTAAATATCATCTCTTCATGAAAGTCCCTCCTTGTTTGCTTCATCTAAAACAGAGCACCTGCCTCCTACTTTCTATTATATAACTTGTGTCTATGTCCTCAATAGCACTTTTCAAAATAATAAATTTATTTTTATTGTATTATTTTTTCACTTATTTCTTGTTCCATTCCCCTCTTCTGGGATGCAAGCTTCTCCAGTATCTTGATTGCCTTGTATGAATCCCTAACACTTAGCACAATGTTTGAAACAACAGTAGAGAATTAATAAATGTAAGTTGAATGAAGAAACAAATGAATATCTTAGTCTAATGCCCTTATGATTTTATAATAATCATTGCAGTGTTTAATATAACAATATTAGGGCCTTTTGCTGGGAAGCCAGGAGAGGAAATGACTTTTTGGACTAGCCCTTGGATCTGAAGTGCTTTTTTTCATAGACTATGCAACCAGAAGAGCAGATTGTGTCTTGTGACATAAACAGGTGTGTGGTGTGATCTCTGACTGCTTTTTTTCATCTCACCTTTCCACCATCAGGTACCTCCAAGTCCTACATCTTGTACTGAAATCTACTCCTAGTTCTCAGCATCAGTTACAAATCAGTTCTACAAACTGTCAAAAGTTTTAGTTCCTAAGTTCTTGAGCCCTTTTGATACAAAAATGTGCCAGAACAATTCCTCTATGAAAATCCAGCTTCTCCAGAGCTCCCCAAATACGTTTTATAAGTAATGCCATACACCTTAGTTTGTAATCAACTTTCTCTATCCATCCTTTACATGGAGAAATGGAGAAGAGCATCAAGTCTAGTAGCTAAGAACGTAGGCTTCAGAATTAGAAAGTTCTGGCTCAAACAGTAGCTCTGTACTGTCCTAGCTATAATGGCCCTGAACAAATGACTTAACCTCTCCAAGTCTCAATTTTATCATCGACAAAATGGAAATAAAATAAGGGTACAGTGGTGCATGCCTATAATCCTAGTACTTGGGAAGGTGAGATAGGAGGATAGCAGATTTGAGGCCAACCTCAGCAACTTAGGAAAACCCTGTTCCAAAATAAAAAATAAAAGGGGCTAGAGTGTAATCAAGAGGTAGAATCCCCACTGGGTTCAATTCTTAGTACCAAAAACAGGGGGAGCTGGGGTATAGCTCAGAGGTAGAATGCTCCTGGGTTCAATTTCCATTAACACACACACACACACACACACACACACACACACACACACACACACATCCATCCATCCCCAAAGAGCTGTGTGGATTAAATGAGAATGATTGCCATATAGTAGTGAAAGTAAGTAATGTAGTAAGTAGCTTAATGATTGGCAATATAATAAGGATTCAACTAATAGTTTTTATTTTTATAAAGTACAATCAAGGAACCAAAGAAAGGCTTATTCTATTCGGAATCCCCTTTGGTTGGTAGTGTAATTTTCATATTGGGCCCTGAGAAGTTGCTGACTAGCAGGAACCAAAAGGCTTGACTCATATTGGTTTTCCACTTCCCTCATTAATTCCCACTAACTTAAAGCTTTGCCAAAATGTCTCTCCACAGACATTAGAGACAGAAGAACTCCGTGATCAACAAAAAGCACCACAGATAAAAACCAAGGCAGACGTACAAGATGAAAAGGCAAGTACACTGCATGTACTTAGAATTTCAAGATTGTTGATGCCACACAGCTAGTAACATCCTGTTGACAATCAGGGTAGGTAGACAGGAAAGACTTGGGATTTTAGAGTATATTTGGGTAGGCAGATAGGAAGGACCTGGGCTTCTAGGGTATATTGGGTTTTATGGTTGCCAACACATTGCACTCTTTTTCCTGGGGTTTCCTATTCCTTAACTCTCTTCTTTCATCTCAGGCTCCCAAATCTCCCTCATCACCTAGGAAGATCAAGAGTGAACTAGAGACATCATTTGCAGAGAAAGTGAAGGAGATGAGGAAGGTAGTATAATCATTCTGAGTGGTAGTGGCTTTGACAGATTAGATGTCTTTAATGTAGGAGTAATCTGCCTAAGCTGTGGTGTGCTCCTGAACTAATGTAAATTTTTATAAGCAATCTGGTTTTCATGGGATGTTATTTGAGTTACAGTGACATCACAAGTTTCTGGGAAATTGTGTTTCCTAGGGAAAAATAATGAAAAGCTATACCAACAATGACAACTCCACAATACCTATGTGATATCAGAACACTTGTTAATTTGCCTTGGAAATTTCTAAGCATTATACTTATATCTCATTTCCCCATAACCAACTTATTCATACAAAATGACCTATTCACTTATTTTTTAGCTTTTAGAGATTAGATTGTATGGGGGAGGCCAATTAAGAGGACTGTATAGTTGAAACAAATCATAGGGAATGTAAGACACTATAATTTTGATATATAGTTATTGCAGCATATTAAAACTGATTTTTGATCTCAATTTACTTTGTCACCCAGAGGCTCTTTCTTCCACCAGGAAAAGCAACAGAGGAAAATGGAATGGGTCAAGTATCAGGAACAAGCCAATATCCTTCAGGTAGTAAGGTTTTTTCAAACCTGAACATGGGATGCAATTTCATTCATATAATATAAAGACTTTTTAAGCTTCATATTGTTAAGCCCAATACCATGAGTGTGGATTACCAATTGTCCTGCTAAATGGAATGTATCATGGGGAGATGGCTGAACTGATTGATGTCTGGCTTCACCTTGAATAACTTGGAATAAATAGTGTTTCTTCATCATATACATATGATGTAAGTAGCTTAATGATTGGCAATATATGTATAATAATACATATACATATAAATGTATATGTATAGTACTGAGAATTGAACCCAGAGGTACTATACCATTGAACTATATCCACAGACATTATTTTTTATTTTGAGACAGGGTCTTTTTTTTCATTAAGTTGCTCATGCTGGCTGTGAACTTGGAATCCTCCTGTTTCAGCCTCCCATGTACTGGAATTACAAGCATGTGCCAGTCTACCTGGCTCTATAGTCTTGATCTTGTTCTATTTGAAATGGGGAGGGGGGATAACAAATAATATCTCCTCAACTTTAAAAGACTGAGCATGAGGGGATTCTTTTTATAATTTCTGAGTGAAGAACATTTAGGTAACAGTGGATTTTGAAAAGCCAATATTATATACTTCTTTAAAAATGTCTTCTTTCAGAATGACTTTCATAGCAAAGTGATTGAGTTGAGAATTGAAGCCTTGAAGAACTACCAGAAGGCTAATGACCTGAAATTATCACTGTACTTACAGCAGAATTTTGCACCAAAACAAGCATTTTTAAATCTTCCAAAGTCCCAAGGTAGGTAGAACATCTTAGGTACGCAATTTGAGGTTTTGTTTTACTATTGTTGTCATTGTTAATACTGGAGATCTCATTACTTGTAAAGTGAAAAACACAATGCCTGCAACATAGAAAGTTAAATGTTAGCAGTTTAATAATAAGTGTTTTCACTATCATCAATGTTAGTATCACTCAGAAGCTCTTAGACCAAGTTAAGGATTCTCTCTGGAGGAAATTAAGTTTTCTTTGGAAAGATAAGTAATATATCTAGTACTTAGTATATGCAGATAACATATTTGGTACTCAACATAATATTAGTTTCCTTCCTATCTTTTCCCTTTATGCAGGAATTAAGAATTGTTTGATCTCATGAATCTTATTGAAATAAACTCTACTATTTCAGAGCAGAAGGCCAAGGAGATAGACATCTGAGAGTGTTGTGTCACTAATTCAGATATCCCTTTGGGAGTTTAAATGATTTCCCTTAAAGAATTTATGGTATCATTATAGGAAGTCATGTAGTTTTCCATAAAAATAGAATAAAAGAATGGCTCTGAGAAGTGGGGAAATTGTCTCTGAATATAAACTGTGTTTTTAAAGGAACAGGCAATGGGAAATCAGAACCAAGGGATGACAATGTTCTATCACAGTGTGTGTATTTCCAGTTTCTTCTCACTCTTATTCAACAAAAGGCTTGAATGGCTTATAAAACACATAGGATTTTTAAAAAATAGATGATTAAGTCAAAAGAAAGAGAAAAATTAGTTGAATCTAGGTAAATACATGAAAATGCATGGTGGAAGTTTTAGATAGTTGGTAAAAATAGGCTATAAATATACATGCCTGGCTGTATATGATAATTGTGCTCTTAGTTAATAACCTCAATGATATTTTAAAAATAAATTCAGCATCTAAATTCCCTAGGCTACTTTTATCTTTTTTTGACTATGATAACAAATTATTAATTAAAAATTTTAAATAGAGCTGGGCGTGGTGGCGCATGCTTGTAATCCCAGCATTTGGGAGGCTCAGACCGGAGGATCCAGATTCGAGGCCAGCCTCAGCTACCTAGTGAGGCACTCCACAACTTAGTGAGACCCTGTTTCAAAATAAAGAATAAAAAATAGGGCTGGGGGTATAGCTTGGAGATAGAACGCCCCTGAGTTCAATCCCCAGTACTGAAAAAATTCAAAATTATTTAGTCCAGTATATAGCACTCTGCCTTGATCCAAAGGTAAAACTTAGAAAATCTAGAAAACTGAATGGATTACCTTATCCTTTGGGCATTGTTACACACATATTTTTCTTTCAACTTATGTTTTGAGAAGAATTGGACAGCAGAAAGCTGAGAAGAAAAGAAACTGGAACGCAACGAGAAGTAGTATAAAGTAGTTAAGATACAAATTAAGGGCTGGGGGTGAGGTTCAGTGGTAGAGCACTTGCCTAGTATGCTTGGGGCCCTGAGTTTAATTCTCAGCACTTGGGGGGAGGGGAGGAGGAGACAAATTTTAAAAATTAAAAAGATAGAGGGGAGGAGGGCTATGAGCACAAACAGATTCCTGTTTTACCTCATTCAAAATTAGCCAAAGGAGTACTTGGGAGGTTGAGACAGGAGGAACACAGGTTCAAGGCCAGCCTCAGCAATTTAGCAAGGCCCTGAGCAACTTAGTGAGACTCTGATTCACAATGAAATAGTGCTGGGGGTGTAGCTGAGCAATAGAACACCGCTGAATTTAACACTGAAAGAAAAAAAAAAAATTAACCAAAGGTCATCTCAAGGGATCCATAGAGTAAGAATCCAAGAGTCTGTTAAGTCTAAATTCAAGTCAAAATTAGTAAATAGTGAAGGGATCCATCCAACTTTTTTGCCTCAGCAGATTTTTTCCCCCTTGCTTGCAGAACATTGAATCAGTTAAACTGGGACAGCCCACAGATCTTATGCTCCTGGAGAATTTAGTGACAGAGTTCTATACTGCTCAGTTACCACATACTAATGTAGCCACAGGCATGAGTGGCCCATTGGTCCTGGCTTTAGGACCAATTGTACATTCACTGAGCTCTGATTATAGACCTGTTTTATTTATTTATTTTTGTCCGTTTTATTTTCTAGCACACATATTAAAATCTTTGGGTTTGTTTGAGCCCAAGTGAATCTGAAATCTGACGGAGACCTAGATTTTGGCTATGTTGATTTGTAATTATACCCTCTAGTCTTTGATTATGGACTAAAAAGAGAACAAAAGAAATATTAGTTCTCATCATGGAAAGTAATTTTAAGTAATCATATTAAGATATCATTACCAACAGTGTTATGATACAGAAGTAGTTTGGTGGTTGTCAGTATTTCCCAGTTTTATCACTTGTGTAATTATTTATTCAATTTTTGCTATTTACAATGACTTTTTCATAAATGCATTCTTTTAGAAATAAACTGTAAACCAGACATGGTGGTGCATACTCAGTACTTGGGAGGGTGAGATAGGAGGATCACAGATTCAAAGCCAGCCTTGGCAACTTAGCCCTCCTCAACTTAGTGAGATCCTATTTCCAAATAAGAAATAAAATTGGGCATGTATGTCAATGTCAATATCAACATGATTTATATTATGATGTGAGATGATAATGCACCAATAAAAGCACATAAAAACGTAAGGAAAGTAAAAATAAATAAATAAATAAAATAAAATTGGGCTGGGGATGTATCTCAGAGGTAGAGTGCTTCTGGGCTCAATTACCAGTCACACACACACACACACACACACACACACACACTGTATATCACTATTTTAAATGAAAAAAAGGTAAACTTCGTTTTTCTTAAAAAAAAAAACCAACAGATTTTAATGTTCTAGCAAGATGCACAAAGTTGAGGCCTGTTTTATCTTTACTAGAAAGTGAGGTTAACAAGACAGGGAATTTAAAAGAAAAACAAGAGCAAATTGAAACTTTTTCCTTGTGCCATCAAATTTAAAAGCATTGAATAGGGAATGTCTTCACTGTGATTTATAGTATTTAATACTGTGTCCCAACACCTCCTAAATTTATCCCAGGTGCCACCTAAAATAATCTCATCATCAAAATTTGAGAAGCTGTAATTTAATGGAAAAAGCACTGGATTTAGAGCCAGAGACAGGAGTTGCATGCCTTACTCAGATCTACTAGTTACATGATCTGGGCAAACTGGTTTCAACTTTTTTAAAACCTAAAACAACCATATCATATTATAGATCATGTTGTAAACTTCTTACTTTGTGTAACCCTTATAATGACTCTATGGGATAGGAATTACTGAACAAAAAATAAACTTAGAAATTAGTCTGACTCCATATTTAAAGATTAGTTCCTAGATCATACAATAAAATGGCAGTGTTAAAGTATATGACTTCTCATGCCTCTTCCATTTCTAAAACTGATTTGGAGCTTATTAACTGTTTAGTTTCATCCTCCCAATGAAGAATCATATTCCCTAAGGTCAACTGGTTCTGTAGTAAGAGAGAACATGCTTACAAAAAGGGTTGGGAGATTTATAATTCTGCATGTAGCCAGTAGGTGGCACCAATCACATCCAGGCTTCAAGTCCACCACAAATCGTGGTAATTCAGGAAACATGAAATGCTGTGGCAGAGACTGGCTTTCTTTTACCTTTAGGACAAAATGTGCCACGTTTACATGCCACATTAAAAGGAAAAACAACCTACTGATGGTTTGTGTCATGCTCAGTGGCATCAAGATGTATTATTGGCAACCTTTATTAAGCCATATTAAACGTGGTATTCTTTGTACAATCCTTACCTATTATTCTACTCCCTGTACTACAGCTCTCTATTCTGGAAACAAAACAAAACTGCTCACTTCTACCACAATTCTTGTCTAATACTGTTTCTCTCTACACAGACAAATCTCGTGATTAAGATTAGTGAAGTAAAAAATGGGTTGGGCAATTGCATGAGGACTATTTGAAGTTTAAGTACTTAATAGTGCTCCTGGATGCTGTTCCCTTTCCTCTACTTTCAAAAGAATCGAATTTCAGAAACCTGTCTTAGAGAAAGAGTGGGATCATACCTCCCAGCAAATTAGGGCACAGGCGTTTCTGTTCTAGGCATTTCTGAGTAGAGGGAGGTTTTACTCCACTGCCAAGCCAAGAATCCCGCCTCCCACTATCCATGTTCTGGTTGGCTGAGTTGCAGTGGTGTGATCTATTTGGTTGGCAAATATTACTGACTTTGTTACACTTCAAGCATTCTCTTGTTATAAATTCTCTTGAGATCCAGGATATATTGTCAGTCTTAACTGTTTAGCATGCTGCATTACCTAGTTTTTTAAAAAAAGAAAAGCAGCTTTCTGTTGATTACACTTAGGGTGAAGTCTTTCAGAGACAGGTCATTTCTTAAACACCTGCCGGTGTTTAAGATTATCTTCAGTTATAATTTAACTTGTGATAAGGCATTAAATTTTGACAGCCTGGCTTTTTTCTACCCCAAGCCCCTTAGCATTTCCTTTGGCTCTTTGAGAAGAAATGGAAGGTTCTCCTTTGAGAAGAACCTGAAGGTTGGATATGGATATCCACTACACTTATAAATTCAGATGCTACACTTGTAAATTCAGATGAAAACCCAGCAAGATGGGAAATGAATGCTCTTGAGACCTTATTTACACAATAACTCTGTTTCGAAACAAGTAATTCCTCTCGCCTTTAACCTTTGCTTTGCTTCAGTATTACTCTTCCTGATGGCTGAAATACACTTCAGCAGGTGCTGCTGAAGGGAAAATAGTGGTGTTGAGCTAAAATGCTAAAAGGCAGGGGCAGAAAACCACAGCTAGCTCAAATCCGGGTCCTTGATAAGTATTATTGCACTCAAGTACAGGCTTTTTTAAGCTTTGAGGTAACCTGAACCTTTTGAATGTCAAAGTTAGCTTTATAGTATTAGTAATAGGTTATGAAGCTAATTTTTAAGCTAGGTCATTCTTTTGCTTCCTATAAAACCTCATAGAAGTCCAAGGGGACTCCTATAAAACCTCACAGAAATCCAAAGAATACAAATCTTTTTTTCTTCCTAAATATAAACTTTGAAGATTAAAAAATTCAACTGTAATAATATTAGGATTATTATAATGAATGACAAATAGATTTAACTTTTCTGTGCCACATAATCAGGAAAGCAGCAAGATACCCATAATACAATGGTCATATTTGTCAAATAAAAGGATACCCAATTAAATTTGAATTTCAGATAAACAATGAATAATTTTCAGTATCAGTGTGTCTTGAATATATTGCATGGGAAATACTTATATTGAAAATTATTAGTGTTTATTGAAATTTAAATTTAAGTGGGTGTTCTATATTTTAGTATGGCAACTTTAACCTAAGACAGGCTACTATGGGGCCTAGGTAGCACCCTACAATATTCCCTCTTTCCCTCTTTTCCCTCCCTCCCCACATCAGCCTGTGTCTGTCGTTCTACCTGCTTCCTTTTCTCTTCCCCACCCAGCTTTTATGTTTTATTCTCTACTATTCACCACTGGCCATTTTTGGGGAATCTCTATCTGGATTATCTGTGTATATATATGTATGTGATTTATCATTCCACTTCATTTAAATATTGTATTAGAAGTACATTTTGGAATCCTCAAATGACCTTCCCTCCCTCGTGGGACATGAGCTTTCAACTGAAAAAAAGAAGTGCACCGCTGCAACTTTCGAATATTTTTTGGTAGCTAGGCATGGTGGCACATGCCTGTAATCCCAGTACTTGAAGGCTGAGATAGAGGATTGCAAGTCTGAGGCCAGCCTCAACAACTTAGTGAGACCTTGTTTAAAAAAAAAAAAAAAAAATATATATATATATATATATATATTCTCTTCCCCACCCAGCTTTTATGTTTTATTCTCTACTATTCACCACTGGCCATTTTTGTAGAATATCTCCATATATGTATGGCTGGGTGTGTAGTTCAGAGGTAGACTGCCCCTGGGGTCAATCCCCAATACCAAGTATATATATATAGTTTGATGAAGTTATTTTTTTAAACAACAATGATAAATTTCATATCAATGCTACTACCAGAGTCTATTCTACATTGATACAATTATATGATACCATGATGATTGTTAGTAGCCTTGCAACTCAAGATCTAGTTTTTTGTTTGTTTGTTTTAGGGTTTTTTCTCTCTCAAAGGAAGCTCTTATTTTCCTAATATTTCCCATCAGGCTCTATGGGCACTACAACCATGGGCAGAGCAACTACCAGCCAAAATGAACCCAATATGGTGAGAAAAAAATCTCATATTTTAAATGCTTGCATAGTGGGTATAGGTTTTTAATGAAACATTTTTTGTTTATTTATTTGTTTTGTGGTGTTGGAAATTGAACCCAGGACCTCATGCATGCAAAGCAAGTGCTCTACCACTAAAGCTATACTCCCAGCCCTTTAATGTATTTATTAGCATACATTCTAATTGAATATTTTCAGGGGATTTGCAAAATGAATGCCTAGACACTCAATGTTTTAACTGTCTTTTTCTTCTTCTTCTCCCTCTCCCCTATTTTAGAGAATTCTGGGATCAAAGACCGACAGTGAACAACAAGGAGCTAAAGAAAGTCAGTCTGATGATGTAGGAGAGAGGCTCTTTTTTCTCAGGTCACTGCCAGATGAAGCTCTGAAGGATTAGAAGGCTTTCCTTCCATTTGCTTTGGACAGATTTAAAGACTAGGCACAGCCATTTGTGTTAATTAAAAATTCTCAAACCTTTGTTTTAGTGCTATTTTCCCTCTGTCTCCCTTATCAATCTGGGTGGAAACGTTAGATGCATGGCCTTAAGCCTGTCAGGAATTTAGTCATTTAGGGACTGAAACAGCCTCTGATTATTTTACTGCTTTTGCATTTGAAATTACTGAATTCTAGCCACATTGTACATAGTTAAATCCATAAAAAGGAGTTCTTCTCTACCTTTGAAGTACTTAATTCTGGGCAGATCCACTGCTGGCAAATGAGCAGTAGGTACAAAACAAAAAATTCTCTCTAGGTTGCTCTTACTCTCTCACCAAATGCAGCCAATTGCCCTGTTGATTCTGCCTCTTTGTCATGTATTCTTTGGATATCTTCTACCTTCCCAGTACCACTGTTTTAGTCAGGCCCTCGTTTCTGCCTGTATTACCATAGCCTCTTAATTGTTTCCCCTGCTTCCAGTCCCTCTAATCCAACTTTCACAGTACCAATGAAGCTATTTTTTCTAAAAGAGAAATGAGATCATGTCACTTCCCTACTGGTTTCTTACTGGCTTTTTCATAGACCATAAATGATCTGCCTCCTGCCTCCCTGCCCAGACTCATCTTTCACTGTCACCCTTCCCTCATACATCCTACATTAGGCTCTACAGAACAATTTAAAGTTCTCCCCTGTACCATGAGTTTTATTACCGTCAGGAACAAAGTTGAAAGATTATTCTCTCCTTGACCACTGCCTATTTTTCTTAAGGACTGAGTTTAATGCCTTCCTTCTTTCTCTGTGATTCTTGATCCTAGCTGTGTATTAGAATCCCCCTGTGAGTTTTGAAAAATAGCATTTCACTGGGTACCTATGCTGATTATTTAAATCATGATTCCTGAGGGGTAAAGAAAAAACATCTGTAACTAGTTAACTTCCTTCTTCCCTCCCTCCCTCCCTCCCTCCTATCCTTCTTTCCTTCTTTGGTACTGAGGATTGAACTGAAGAACATTCTATTTCTGAGGTAAGCCCCTTTTTATTTTTTGTTTTGAAACACAGTCTCCCTAGATTGCTGAATTTCACTAAATTATTGTGTCTGATCTTGAACCTGTGATGCTCCTGTCTCAGCCTCCCAAGTACTGGGAATATAGGCATGTGCCACCATGCCTGGCTCACATCTGTAAATTTTAAAAGCTCCCCTAGAAATAATGTGTAGCCAGGTTTAAGAATTACTATTCTAGGCTCTTTTATGTCTAACACAGCACTTAATGAGCTATATTGCAATTATTGATTTACCTGAGTATCTCTCTCACAAGATGGTGAGCTCTTTGAGGCACAGGATTACATCTCCATCCTTTCTTTTTAACCAGCCAATATGGTGCCTGGGATTGAATAGAGACTCAATGAAAGATATTGTATAAGGTCACAGAAAGTTAATTGCCAAATCTCAGGTCTCTTAATACCATATCTTGTGTAAGATACTGGATTATATTCAGTGTCTTTAGCTCTTTTCTTTCACTCTGATTAAGTTATTATTAATTTCCTATCTCATGTCAGTATGGGAAAGTTGACTTGTCAAAAAATGCTTCATAATATGTAGGAATCCCTAATACTTTTTAAATAATAAGTAAAGTAAGCCAACCAATTCAAAATAAAAGTCAATTTAAATTCTGAAATGTGTTTTTTTTTTTTTTTTTTTTTTTTTTTTTTTTTTTTTTTTTTTTTTTTGTGGCACTAGGGATGGAACCCAGCGGCATTCTACCTCTGAGCTACACACCCAGCCCAATTTTTATTTCTTATTTGGAAACAGGGTCTCACTAAGTTGCGGAGGGCCTCACTAAGTTGCTGAGGCTGGCTTTGAACCTGTGATCCTTCTTTCTTAGCCTCCCAAATTACTGGGATTACAAATGTGCACCACCATGCACAGTTTGAAATGTGCATTTTTAAAGGTAAAATTTATAGGTAAATAAAATATATTTATGAACTAGAAAAGGTTTATAAGAAATCACATACTTTTGTTATTAGAAAAACAAATACAAAAGGAGAAATCTGAATTCATATATATTGAAAGGGCATCCAAAGTCCCACAGTTAATTTGAGCCAGAGCTAGTTACCAGAGCCTCAGTATTACTGCCAGCTCATATTCCACTCACACCTTTCCTTTCAACTATAAAAATAACCGTCTCTACAGCCATGAGATGATTAGTTTCATGTTCTGAGTTAGCGGAGTATGTAATCCACATTCTCTTCAAGAAAGTCACCTCTGTGCATGGTTAGTCCCTGAGAGACTTTGGTTGTCCTGAGATTTTCCAAATAAATTGAATTAGGCAGCACAATTAGAAAAAAAGATAGGAATATAAAATCTGACTTTATTGCTGGCTACCTTGATGTAGTCATTTAACCCAAGGGCCTTAGATTCCCAATTTTAAGAATGGATTAAAAGAGCACCATTTGAATATTTTTAAAAATCATGTAGCTTTTTGCCAGTATAATGGATTTAATTATTTATTTATTTATTTTTGGAACTGGATGTTCAACTCAGAAGCATTCTACCTCTGAGATATACCTTGTGCCCTTATCTATTTTTTACTTTGAAGCAGAGTCTAAATTGCTGAGGCTGTCCTTGAACCTATAATTCTATTGTCTCAGCCTCACACATACTGGGATTACAGTTGTATATGAATTAAGATTCACACACACTTTTTTTTTTTTTGGTTGTTAACTAAGGTAGTTTACTTGCTATCAGAGGTTTATAATTTCTTTAAAAATGAATAATATGAGCCAGACATGGTGTTGCACACTTGTAATCCTAGTACTTGGGAGGCTGAGACAGGAAGATCATAGTTGCCCAGCCACCCTCAGCAATTTAGTGGGGCCCTCTGCAACTTAGTGAGACACTGTTTCAAAATAAAGAATAAAACATAGGAATGGAGGTATAATTCAGAGGTAGAAGGCCCCTGGGTTCAATCCCCATTACTGGAAAAAAAAGAGAATAATATGCTATCCCCCAAGTGTTGAAATTTTAAGTTCATCATTCAAGCTTATCTTTCAAATGCCCCAAACCTTTCAATTACTTCAAAACACAGAGTTGAAATATTGTAGCCTTTTATTCTACTTTGTTTTTAAGATTTCATATTGGACTCTGACTTTCACCTATGGTGATGCAAAGTTAGATTGTCTAGCTATTTACCAGACTGCTGTCTACAATTTAGTGAATCAATGATATGAATCTCAGCTTTAGGGGTACAAACATTTATTTGGTCAACTTATCTAAAAGATTAGATATATCCAAGCTACTCAATCTCTCTCTTTTCTATCTATCTATCTATCTCTTTTTCTTTCTTTCTCTCTCTCCTTTTTGTATTATGGATTGAATTCAGGGGCATTCTACCTCTGAGCTATATCCTCAGCACTTTTTATTTTGAAATAGAAGGGTCTCACTCAGTTGCTGAGGGTCTCACTAAGTTGCTGAGGGTGGTTTTAAACCTGTGGTCCTCCTGTCTCTGCCTTCCAAGTACTGGGATTGCAGGCATGCACCACCATGCCCAGCTCAAATCTTAAAAAATTGATTGATAAAACAAATATTAATTTAATTAGAAATTTGCTTGGTCATTCATGCCTGGGCATGCAAACTTCCAAGTTCATTAGAATATGTCTATATTTAGGGCATTCTTATCTCTAAATCAAGTTACAGAAAACTGAATTAGTATTTGGGTTGAAACATCATTATTATAATTCCATTTATACTCATAATATTCCAGTTACATTTCTTTGAGAATAAAACCTGATATTCTTGACTGTACTTGGGAAATACATTCTAATATCAAGGCCAACCCAAAAATAGTACAACGAGGAAAACCCTTCCCGTACCAGCAATACATTTATCAACCCTAACTTTGGGTTGTACTATTTTTGTAGTTTATCTCCTTTAGGTTATTTTGACTTTCTTGGTATTCTGAGGATATTGCTAAAATTTCACCCGAAATATTGACTTTTGGCAATGTCCAAAAAGTTTTTTAGTAACTTTTGTCACTTTCCTGAAAGAAATAAGGTCAACAACACATGATACTTTCATCTGTAGTTTACAATAGTAATTATCAAAGAGGGAAGGTGACAGAGACTCTTTGACACAGGCATAAAATCTAGTTTTAGTACTGTTTGTGTGAACTACGGAAACCAGAGACAGTGTTTAATTTTATGGGTAGAGACTTCTGCAACCTACTGCACGCCCAGGCAATTTTTTTTTTTTTTTTTGCAATACTAGGGATGGAACCCAGGGGGAATTCTACCTCCCAGCTACACCCCCAGCTATATTTTTTATTCTTTATTTTTGAAACAGGGTCTCACTTAGTTGTGGAGGGCCTCACTAAGTAGCTGAGGCTGGCCATGAACCTGCAATCTTCCTGTCTCATCCTCCCAAGTACTGGGATTACAAGTGTGCACCACCATGCCTGGCTCAGGCAAAATTTTAACAGCCCCTCTGGTACCCTGGGAGGAGTTTGCATTGCTTCAATTCAAAGTCCCTATTGCTTCCTATGTTCTACATTTAGTCATCAGACATTAGGAAATGGGAAGAGAACAAGGTTCTGTATTGGAAAAAAGGAGGCTTACTCTGCAACCAATCAGTTCCACAGTAGGAGATACTCAGGCAGATAAATATGAAAGGTACTTATTACTTGGTAAAATGAGAATTTTCAGGACAGATGAAAAATCCATCATCTCTGCTTTCACAAATTCACTTATGTTCTCTAATATTTAAATTTTTTACTTAAGGTTCATTTTAATCAGAAAACACAGCATAAACACTCCTGCATACCATATTTTCTCAAATTATTTGCCTAGTAGAAAATGAGATTACTGAGGTTAGCAAAATAAATTTCTTCCTGTACATTTTTCTCTTATTAGAGAAAATATTTTTACTAGGAAGCTAGACTTTAAGTTTTGGTTATATGGAAACCAATTAATTTAAGAAAAGGGTGATGCCATTTGATTTTTTTAAGCTCACTTAAACTCAGGCCATGTCAGTTTTTACACTTGGGTCTGTTTTCTTAATTTATATATACTGAATTCTAAAAAATGAAGGCATTGTAAATAGCCCTTTTAAGAGATCAAATAGAAATACCAATTGAGATATCAGCAAGATGACTGACTAGAGATACCTAATATCTTTATTCTTCACACAAAAAGAACCAAAACAATGAATAAACAAATATATTTGGGATGCAGTATCTGAGGCAGAACAGTGGAGTATAGTAGGGAAACGGTAGAGACCTAGTGGAGTAGGAAGGCTAAGGATGACCTCATAGAGCATTAAATTAAACACCCTGTCCCTGTTACACTATCTTCCCTGTCATGATCTGCTTGGAATAAGGAGACATTTCACCTGTAGAGAAAAGGTAGGCAGGAAGCCTGCAGCAGTTCCCATTAATACCAAGCATATCTATAGTCTGCTGCTAGAAAATCTTGCTGTATTTACAGACTCAGTTTAGAGAGCTGCCTAGAGCTCACAAAGCTACATTACTCCAGAGAAGGAGCCCACATTGTACATCACCCCCAACCTCCACCCCAAATCCATGCTTTAACCATATGACACCATTATGACACTGAAGCCACTAGTAGTGAGTGTCCTGTTTTGGAAGCTGGTACCCAGTGGCTACACTTTCATTATACTGCATTTGGACATGATAATACACCATTCCCCGACTGAAGTAATATAACACCCTATCCCCTAGAGACAAACTACCTTAAGGGACAGTTTGCCTTCCACATCCTAGTGACTACAGTGTTCCCACTGCAGCCTCTTGGAGCCTAGGTCCAGTGCTCAGCACTGACCAACCTAGTACCCTGTCCCCAAAGGAAAAGGCAGTGCTTCCTGGCAGAAGAACTGAGCCCAAATTAGCCACACACAACGTGGGCATGACCACTAGCTAGATGCACTACTCCAGGGAAGCCTCACCCTGCAATGGCATGCCAGCCTCACAAACTCCTACAGCCTAGACTACTAAGGCATTTCCAAGTATGGCTGCTGTTGACAACAATTGGAAAAATAAATTGCACACAGACTATCATACTGTATCCACTTGTAACCAAAGCCAATGTGTCCTACTCAACTGCAATCCTAAAACTCATCTACAGATGAAAACCTTTCTTTATAAAAGCCAGTATACAAAACTGGAACAGATGACCATTCCACCAGATGTATAGTAATCAACATAGGGACATAAGAGATATGAAAAAGAAAGGAAACATGATACAACCAAAAAACAAAACAAAGCCAGGCATAGTGAGAGACGTCTGTAATCCTACTACTTGGGAGGCTGAGATAGGAGGATCATAGGTTTGAGACCAGCCTCAGTAACTCAGCAAAACTCAAAGCAACTTAGCAAGACCCTGCTTCAAAACAGAAATTAAAAAGGGCTGGGAGTGTAGCTTGGAGGTACAATGCTCCTAGATTTAATTCCCAGTACCACAAAAACAAAAACAACAAAAACGAATAATTCTCCAGTAACAAATCCAAAAGAAACGGAAATTTATGAATTTCCTAAAAAGGAATTCAAAATAATAATTAAAAGTAAACTCAGAGAGATACACGAGAATATAGAGATAGACAATTCAATAAAATCAGAAATAGAATTCATAACCGGGATAGGTGGCACATGTCTGTAATCTCAGTACTTGGGAGGGTAGAACAGGAAACTCTCAAGTTTGAGACCAGCCTCAGCAACTTAGTGAGGCCCTCAGCAACTTAGTAAGACCTTGTTTCAAAAAACAAAAACAAAAAGCCATAAGGTTAGTATTGTAGGTAGTTTGGAGATAGAATGCCCTTGGGTTCAATCTCCAGTACCAAAAGGAAAAACAATTCAAGATATGAATGAGAAATTTAAGAGATATCATAAAAAAGAACCAATGGAAATCTTGGAACTGAATAACTCAATGAATAAAATAAAAATATAATTAAAAGTCCCCATAGCAGACTAGATCAAACAAAACAAATTTCTAAAATTTAAAACAAGTCTTTTGAAATAATCCAGTAAGAAGAAAAAAGAATGAATAAATCCTACAATACTTATGGGATGCAATTAAGCAAACAAATATTCACATTATGGAAGTTCCAGAGGGAGAAAAGACAAAAAGCTCATTTAATGAAATAATGGCTGCAAAATTCCTTTTGGGGAGGATATGAACATTCATATCCATGAAGCTCAAGGATCCCATATAGATTCAACCCAGAAATCCTCCCCACAGCACATTATAATCAAACTGTGAAAAGTTAGAGGGTTCTAAAAGCAGCAAGAAGCTAGGTGTGGTGGTATGCTCCTATAATCCCAATGCTTGAGAGGCTAAAACAGGAGGATTGCAGGTCGGAGGCCAGTACATGGTTACTTAATAAGACAGTGTTTCAAAATAAAATAAAAAATAGGTCTGGGAGTATAACTCAGAGGTAGACTGCCCCTCCGTTTAATCTCAGGTACCACAAATAAATAGGTAAATAAATAAATAAGTAAATAAATAAATAAGTAACATACATAAACACATAAATAAAATAAAAGCAACAAGAGAAAAAAATATATAAGGGAATCTCCATGAGCCCATCAGCAGAATTTTTTCAGCAGGAGCCATGCAGGCTAGGCAAGAATAGAATTATGTATTTAAAGTGCTGGCAAAAAAAAAAAAAAAAAAAAAAAAAAAAAAAAAAAAAAAAAAAAAAAAAAAAAAAAAAAAAAAAAAAAAAAAAAAAGCCAGCTAAGAATACTATGTCCCCAAAAAACTTCAAAAATAAAGGAGATAAAAAGTCTTTCCTGACAAATGTTTAAGGAATTCATCATTAATAGACCGACTTATAAAATAATTTTTGTGTGTGTGTGGTACTGGGGATTGAAACTAGGGGCATTCTACACCCCAGGCCCACTTTTTATTCTTTATTTTGAAACAGGGTCTCACTAAGTTGTGGAGGACCTCACTAAGTTGCTGAGGCTGGCCACAAACCTGTCAATCCTCCTGCCTCAGCTTCCCAAGTACTGGGATTAAAAGTATGTGTCACCTTGTCCTGCTCCAAGAAATGTTTTTGAGAGATTTTAAAAAGTAATTTAAAAAATTTTATATACAATTAGAATAAATAAGACTTACAGAAAGATGTCCATCACTTATGAAAAATTCTTAGAGAAATTTCAAACTACAAACAAAAGCACAATAACTATTAACATGAAAACATCTGAAAGTATAAAGCATACTAGGAGAGGTACATTTATAATCAAATTCAGAATACTACATTACTGTAAAACTAGAATATAACCTTTTAAACCTCAAGTATGAAGTTTAAAAGTCAAAATGGAGCCGGGTATGATGGCACACGCTTGTAATCTCAGCATTTGGGAGGCTGAGACCGGAGGATCCGGGTTCACCACCAGCCTCAGCTACCTAGTGAGGCACTCCGCAACATAGTGAGACCCTGTTTCAAAATAAAGAATAAAAAATCGGACTGGGGGTGTAACTCAGAGGTAGAATGCCCCTAGGTTCAATCCCCAGTACTGAAAAAAAAAAAAAAAAGTCAAAATGGTCAATGATAATTATATCAACAATAAATCTAAGGAGCACATGATATAAATCTAAATTAAGGCAACAAAATTATTAACTCTGTGTCTGTGACATCTAGAGTATTTATATGTGACCAAAGTTATCACTTAAAATAGTCTATAATAACTATAACATTTGTGTGTGTGTATGTGTGTGGTATGGTTGATAAAGTCCAGGACTTTACACATTCTAGGTATGTGCTCTATCCCTGAGTTATATCCCAGCTCACTTTTAATGTAAGACCAGATTAACCACAAAGGAAAAAAAAATATAGCAGATACAGAAATGAAAAAGAGAAAGGAATAAAAACTTACCATTACAGAAACCACCAAAGCACAAACGAAAGTCATAAGAGAGGAAGAAAGGAACAAAGGATGTATAAAACAATAAAAAAAATTGACACAGTGGTGGGGGTTTGGAGTAGTGGTGCATACCTGTAGTTCTGGAGCTTGAGAGGCTAAGACAGGAGGATCAAGACCAGTGAAGATCTTCAGCAACTTAGTGATACCCTAAAACAAAACGACAATAACAAAAACCAAAGTGATGGGAATAAGTCCTTACCTATTAATAAAATCTTTAAATACAGATGGAATAAATTCTCCAATTAAAAGATACAGAGTGGATGAATGGAGAAAAACACAAGACCCAACAATATGTTGCCTATAAGACAATCATTTCATCTATAAGGATATACAAAGATTGAAAATTAAGAAACAGAAAATGTATTCCACGCAAATGGAAACTAAAACAGAACAAAGTAGTACATTTATATTGGATAAAATAGGTTTTAAACCAACAACCATAAAAAGAGACAAAGACATCATATAATGATAAAAAGGGTCAATTCAATAGAAAGATATAACAATTTAAAATGTATATGTGCACTTCAATATATAATGTAATTATTAGATCTAAAGGGACAGATATACTGCAATATGATAATAGTAGGGGATTTCAACAACCCACTCTCAGCATTGGACAGATTATACAGACTGAAAATAAAAAAAGAAATACTGGATTTAAATCTCATTCCAAACCAAATGGACCTAACATATTTACAGCACTCTACCCTCCAGCTGCAGAATACATATGGAACATTCTCTAGACTAGATCATATGTTAGGCCACAAAATAAGCCTTAACAAATTTAGGGAGATTGAAATAATTTCAAGTCTCTTCTGACAACAATATATAAGACTAGAAACCAGTGCAGGAGGAACTTCAGAAACTTTTACAAATACATGGAAATTAAACAATATGCTCTTGAACAACCAGTGGATCAAAGAAGAAATTAAAAGGAAATTAAAAATATAATTAATTTTTATTGGTGTATTGTAATTATACATCATTGTGAGATTCATGATACATTCATACATGCACATAGCATCATTTGGTCTATTTTCCCCACACTTTCCCCTTCCCCATCTTCTCCTTTGAGTGTATGATTGTGAGATTAATAATGATATATTTGTATATGCACATAGCATTATTTGATGTTTCTTTCCCCAAACCTCCCTTTTCCCTTCCTTCTTCTTTCCTTCAATCCCCATTCATTGGTCCATTGCCCTGTTGAGCCTTCCTTCCTTGATACACCCTGAGCCCTATTTTATTTTGAAACAGGGTCTCCCTAGGTTGCAGAAAGACAGAAGGCCTCACCAAGTTGAGGAGGCTGGCTGCAAATGTTTGATCCTCCTGTCTCAGTCTTCCAAGTACTAGGATTACAAATGTTTGTCACCATGTCTGGCAATCTCTCTCCTTTTCATGAGGTCCCTTTTCTTTACTATTTTCTCTGTAGCTTTCACATATGAGTGAAGACTTGTGGCCCTTAATTTTCTAAGTCTGGTTGATATGACTTAACAGGATGCTCTGCAGTTCCATCCATTTTCCTACAAATGACATAATTTTGTTCTTTCTTAAGGCTGAGCAAAACACCATTGTATATAAATAACATATTTTCTTTACCCATTCATCTGCTAAGGGACACCAAGATTGGTTCCATAACTTGGGTATTATAAATTGCGCTGGCATAAATATGGGTATTCATGTATTGTTCTAGTATTCTGATTTTAGATGATGAAAATGGAAACATAGCATACCAAAGTCTATGAGATATAGCAAAAGTAGTTCTAGTTCATAGCAATAAATGCCTATATCAAAAAGAAGTACGAGCCAGGCATGGTGGCACACGCTTGTAATCCCAGCATTTGGAATGCTGAGACCAGAGAATCCGGGTTCGTGGTCAGCCTCAGCTATCTAGTGAGGCACTCCGCAACTTAGTGAGACCCTGTTTCAAAATAAAGAATAAAAAAATAGGGCTGGGGGTATAGCTTGGAGGTAGAATGTCCCTGGGTTCAATCCCCAGTACCCCCCCCCCCACACACACACACAAAAGAAGTAAGATCATAAACTACTCAATGATGAATCTTAAGGAACTAGAAAAACAACAAACACAACTCAAAATCAGTAAAAGGAAAGTAACAGTAGAGACTGAACCAGAAATAAAATGGGCAAAAACAAAAATTAAAACCCCCTACAAAAGATCAATGAAACAAAAAACTAGCTTTTTGAAAAGATAAACAAAATTCATAAACCTTTAGGTAGACCAAGCAAGAAAAAGAGAGAATAAATAAAACCAGAGATTAAAAAGAAGACATTACAGTTGATATCACAGAAATACAAAAGATTACAAGAAGCTATTATGAATAGCCATTTGCCAACTAATTGGATAACTAGAAGCATTGTATAAATTTTGGACACATATAACACTAATTAATCAAAAACAGGAAATCTGAACATCTGAACAGATCAATAAGAAGTAACAAAACTGAATCAGTAATAAAGAATCTCCATAAAAAAAAAAAAGAAAAATGAGCCACATGTGGTGGTATATACCTGTAATTTCAGAGGTAGAATGCCTCTGGGTACTGGTAATTGAACTTCAGCTCTTTTTATTTTTCATTTTGAAACAGGATCTCACTAAGTTGCTGAGGCTGGTCTTGAACCTATGATACTCCTGTCGCAAACTCCTAAATACTAGGATTACAGGCATGCATCACCATGCCCAGCATTTACTGCTGAATTCTACCAAATATTTAAGAGAATATCAAAAAGTTTTTCAAACTATAGAAGAAAACTGAGGAGGAAGGAATTCTTCTAAACTTATTCCAGGAGGCCAGCATTACCCTGAAACCCAAAACACACAAGGACACTAGGATGACAAAAGTAAAGCCAATATCCACATGAACAAAAATTTAAAAATCTTCAACAAAATAGTAGTGAAGTGACTCAACAACTCATTAAAAAGGTCACTCATTATTAATCAAATGATAGTTATCCCAGAGATGCAAAGATGGTTCAATCTATGCAAAATAATATATCACATTAACAGAAAAGACAAAAACCATAACTACATACAACTATTATGCCAATTAAATTAAAAAAAAGAAATAAAATGATACCTGTGCACTTATTATTACTTTTCCATTTAACAAATCTTTCCTTTTCCTTCCTTCTAGGAAATACCATCTTCTTCTACATTATATCCTTTTTCTGAATTAAGGAGGGAGAAAAATCAGTGCTTTCTTTAGAAATCAGCCTTTTTTGTTTGTTTGTTTCCAGTTCCTTTTATCGGATAACTAGCCATATAAATACATTGTAACCTACAACTGTAAGTTGACAATACATAACTGGGAAGAACTTCTCTGCCTTCTGAATAGCAATATGAGACTGTGTGGGTAGTATTAAAGGTATAAACTGGAACCCCCAGAAAAGAATGAATTCTATAGTATGGTAGAGAGAGGCATCTGTAAGAAAAGTTGAACTGTTTAGCTATCAAGGCACTAGCTTTACATTATGTCCTCAGATCCATCCTCCCTCAATCTTGTCCATTTGGTAAAGGCACAGCTGTCCCCTATATTTTCTGGACAAATTGGTGACTCAGGTCTTTGCAAAACAACAAGTGCCACTCTCCTTGCAAGGCAAGGCTAATTTATATATTTTCATGGAAATACACAATAATGTGATCTATCATTACCAATATTAGGTTGAATAGGATTGACCAAATTTCACATCCACTAGAGCCCTGTAATGTAACCTTATTTAGAAATTGGGTCTTTGTAGATGTATTTAGTTATGTTCATACTAGATTACTGTGGGCCCTAAATCCAATGACTGGTATCCTTGTAAGAAAGACATCCGAAAGCAGGGTGTGGTGGCACACACTTGTAATCCCAGTACTTGGGAGGCTGAGATAGGAGGACTGCAGGTCCTCAGCCAGCCTCAGCTACTTGGTAAGCCCCTCTGCAACTTAGTTTTATCCTGTTTCAAAATAAAAAATAGGGCTGGGGGCATAGGTCATAGCTCAGAGGTAGAATGTCCCAGGGTTCAATCCCCAGTACTACCACACACACACACACACAGATGTGAAGATACACCCAGGAAAGAAGGTCATATGAAGATGGAGGCAGATATTTGAGTGATGCAACCACAAGCCAAGGAAAGCCAAGCATTATTTGCAACCATCAGAAACTAGATAGAGGCAAAGAAAGATTTTTTCTTAGAGCTTTCAGAGGGAGTATGGCTCTACTGACACATCTTAACTTTTGACTTCTAGCCTGCAAACCAATGAGATAAATTTATTTTTAAATCACCCAATTTGTAATATTTACTTATGACTTAGGTAATACAGTGCCTAGTTCAGCCAGTCTAAAGTTCATCCTGAATATAATCTAGCTTTCTTTGGGAAAATACTGGCTAAAATCAATCAAGGCTTCAACTTGCACCCATCTTTTATTTTTATTGTGGTAAATGCATAAACACAAAATTCAGCATTGTAACCACTTTAAAATGTGTAATTCCATGGCATTAATTATATTCAAAAAAGGTTGTTTGCATTTATTTTTAATGAACTTTTAGTTGTGGGTATTCGCCAATCAGGAAAGAGGCATGAGTGGAATAAGCCTTAGAGGAAGCAAAATTTATTCCTCAATTAATACTCACTAGCATTTGTGCTAATCAGAAACCCTTTCTGCCCCAGAAAAGCACAGTAAGACTTTGCCTTACTTATATCAAAATTCTGATTAATCATAAGAAAACTAAGAGTTAAGCGGAGGGCTAAGTATAAAATATATCACTACTAGAAAAAACTGACTTTATTTCTACTGATAAAATATAGTCTCATCTTTATAGTGAAAACCAGATGTTTATCTATCTTCTATGTTGTCTCAGATGGTTAATGTAAACTTGTGGTTTTAGTTATGAAAACATTAAGAATAGACAGAATAAATCCCTAGGTACTTCTAATTCTTTACATACAAACTGAACTTTTTCACTTCTGGGTCTCCTCTTCCCTTGATCCTATGTTTCCTGAGACTTTTGTCAATACTTAGAAATGCTACTCTTCCAGAAATGCTATTTATTTTCCAGAAAATCTTAACACTTGAATTTTGAAGAAAAAAAAGTCGTAATAGTAGAAGTGTATTCACTGTAAACCTCCCATTACCATTCTAAGACACCTAGTGGATGCCTGAAATCTCAGATAGTATTAAACCCTATATTTACTGTTTATTTTTCTATTCACCCTTAATTTAGCAACCTCAGCATATAATTTATTTCCTTGCTTCATAACAAACCAGAAACTTTCACCTTTTAACTTAAAGGAAGAACTTTATAGCATCTCTTTGGCATTTTCCCCACCCCTATTCTTGTGATTTGGGACCATTATTAAATGAAATAAGGATTATTTGAACACAAGCACTGTGATATGAAGAAAGTTGATAACAGAGATGGCTGCTAAATAACAGGTGGGCAGCATATACAGCATAGATATACTGGACAAAGAGATGATTCACATCCTTGGTAGGACTGAGTGGGACGGCCTATGATTTCATTATGCTACTCAGAATGACATGCAATTTAAAGTTTATGGTTTATTTTTGGAATTTTCCATGTACTATTTTTGGACCACAGTTGACAACAGTAACTGAAACCGAGAAAACAAAATTGTGGATGTTGGGGACTACTGTATTTCTTCAACAACCAACAGTAAAAGAAAGGTCACACTAGACAATAAGTTCATTGAGTTCTTCCTGTGTAAAGTTTGTTAAAGCATGCTTACTTTGGGAGAGATGAATGCACTTGAGAAAAAGTGGAAGATGAACATCTAACTAATTCAAAATTTTCAACAAATTTAGTATTAATATTTAGCAAAATAACCAATGTTAACAAACCTATGTGTAATTTTGAAGGCTTAGCTCACATTCACCCTTCCCAATTAAATGTCAATGAATTTTACTATTACTACTTCTATAGGTGGAGAAAGTTTCTTGTCCTCTGTTATTAATTTGGGAAATAGAGTGCTAGTTTCTTTCCCATGAACTATTATGTTCTAAGTTGAAAGTATTTAGTGTACTCTTTTACTTAAAAGGCACTTATATAGTTTATCATCTTATTTAAAGGATGAAAGATAAGGCCAGAACTTGCTTCAGGTCACAGAACCTCTTAGAGGGCAGGCTTTGAACTTATCTCCAAGAGTTCTAGATATTTTATAATCATATAGAATTTGAGTGTGCTGTTAGAGAATACAGATAGTGGAGAAAGGTATAAAGTAACCAAGTCCTTGCTCATCATCTTTAGGGTGAGACAAAGGAAATCATTCTTTTGAACATGTTTTCTCATCTATATCCCTCCCTCATTTGAAGCCTGTTAATTTTCTGTTGGCTCCCAGGATGTACGGGGATATTTATGGTGAGTTTGTGATCTGGCTTTTTTAATTCACTGTCAAAAATACTAGCAATACATGTCCTCAAAAAAAAAAAATCACTAATTTTATCCTGCTTCAGTTCCATCCATCATCTCTTGTATTCCACATTATTTAAAATGAAATACACAACAGGGAGACTCTTCAGTGAATGAGATGAGTAATTTCAGGTTCCAAATGGAATAATATAAAACTCATAACCATCAAATCGGCCCTGAGATTTTAATTGAGCACAAATGATAAGGACTATACAATTTTTGATACTTTGTTTTCACTTTTGTGCTTCCAGGTTTTACCAGGGCTGTGAACTGAAGGGAAAAATTACGTATGTATGTGTACACACATACATAATACACATCCCTCAGAAGTTACAAGATCCGGAAAAAAAGGTAATTAAGAAACCTACATAAAATAGTCACAAGTGGTTAATGACATTTTATGAAAGGCATATGAAAATAAATGGCAACGAAGGCTATTTTCGTGGTAAGTTCCCATCTCGGAAATAACTGAAATCAAACGCCAGGGCCACCGATTGTATTTCAGGTTGGAGAAACATGTCTTTCTGGTTCTCTAAGTAGTCCGAAGCGTTTCATCTAAAAGCAGAGGTCGTGTCGAGGATGCTTAAAGGCCACAAACCCAAGGGGAAAGCCGGAGAGAGAAGCCAGTAATCTCCACTCGGGATGCCCAGCTGCAGCCTCCTGAGCTTCACTGTGAGGATCGTCTTGCAGCTACGTGCAGTCTTGGAGAGGGGATCCTTAAGCAAAGGTGAGGCAGAAGTCGTCTCTCGGGGCCGCCGACGGAGGAGCGAGCGGTTACGGTGAGGCGGGACCGCACCTCTCTGTGCGCCCACAGCGGACAGTCACAGTAGCCGCCGTTCTGCCACCCACGCAGCCTTCCCAGCGCTCTAGGCTCTCCCGCACCTTCAGCGGGGCGGCCGGCTCCTCCCACGAGCTGCGAGGCGGGGCCCCGCGGGCTCCACCGGCCTCACGCCGCCGAGCTCCCTCCTCGGAGTGGCTGTGCCGCGGGGAGCGGCCGAGGGGCGGGCTCGGCAGGGGATTGCTTCTGTCTGGGGCCGGGCCGAGGCGGCGTTCGTGCCTCGCGCGCACCCGCTCCGCGTCCTCCCAGCCAATCCGGCGCTACTCGCGCGCCCCGGAGCGCTCCCCGGCCCTACTCAGGCTGGGCCGCTCCTTCCCGCGCCCCGCGCTCCGCAGCCCAGCTCGCACTCCTCCCTCACTCTCCACGAGTTGCACGCCTCGGGGTGTAGCTCCGCCCCTGTCCTCGAGCCCGCCCCCGCAACCTCCCGAGCGTGTGCTCTCTTCCCTTCAGCCTCTGGCCAGAAGGCGTCTCGGGTCTCACGCCCCGCGGAGCTGCCTGGGTCTCTCCGTCCTCGCTCCGCCGCCTCCGCGCGCGCCCCCTGCCCCAGCTCGCCGCTGCCCCGCCGGCCTCGGGGTCGCGCTCCCCGGCTCCGCCCCCTCCGCGGACCCGCGCGCTCCCCGCGCGGCCTCTCCCCCACGCAGGCCACCGGGCGCCGGCCGCCTCCCCCCTTCCCGCTCGCCTCGCGCTCCCCGGGCGCCCTCGCTCTCGCGCTCTCCGAGGCGAGCGCGCTCCCGGCCCGCGCGCTCCGGGCTCCGGCTTCTCCCGGCTCCTGTCAGTGCGGTGACTGCGCTGGGAAACATGGCGACCGAGGGAATGATCCTCACTAACCACGACCATCAAATCCGAGTCGGAGTCCTCACAGGTAACTGGGGGAGGAGACCCGGGACCTCCGCGGCCGCCGTCCCCGACTTGCCTGAAGCTTCTCGCCTGTGACGGCCCTTGTCTGCGGCCGCGGGGAGAGGGAAGGCTGAGGAGGGGGCCGGGGGGATGCCTGGTACCGCCGCCGGGAGCTGCTGAGGTTGGGGTGTTCCCGCGTGTTTCCCCGAGAGCTGGCGCAGGCCCCGTGGGGTGTCAGGCCCCGGCGCCTTCGCGGCCGCCGAAGTCCCTGGCCCCCGGGGACCCTGGGGCCGGTGCGGCGGGCGCTGCGGGGCTCCACGCTGCCGGCGCGGGCGGCGGGATCCCGGCCCCGCAGTGCGAGCTCGCCGCTGCTGTTGGCCGGCGCAGCCTCCGCCAGCGCTCCAGCGAGCGGGGGGAATCCCTTCTCCACCCCCTGCGCCCTGCACCCACCCCGGCCCCACGCCGGACCACGGCACCGGCCGGACGCCGCTCCGGTGTGCAGCCCCAAAACTCTGCTCCGCCTCCGGCCACCCCTCTCGGGCCGGGTATCCCCTCGGCCACCCATGGGACACCCCTCGCCTCCCCCGGGACCTGGGGAACGGCTTGCGTCCGGACCTCGCAAAGTGTCTGCATTCCGCCTTTCTGAGCAAAGGGCCCGCTGCCTGGCGCTGGGTTTCCTTAGCGAGGACTGGCAGCAGCCTGCGGACCGGGATCCAGCCCTTTTCGCTTGGGATGGAAGGATTCCCCCACTTGGGCTCTTGCCCCCTCCCTTCTGGGAACCCCCCACCCCCACCCCGGGGCGGATGGTCCCGAGGCTGGTGAGCAGCTCACTTTTCCCGGGTCGCGTTTCCCTCCCTCGCGGAAGTCGTGTGTGCTCTGCATGTCTGATTCCGTTGCGTTGTATTTGGGTAATATCCCTCAGCCTGGCGATAGGCAGTTGCTGCAGGGCACGACTTCCAAGATGAATAGCAAGCGATGTGTAGGGGTTTCTGCTGTGGTTCTGTAGTTGGCAGCGTTTCTGTGTAATTGAGTGGCGAGGCAAGGGTTAAAGAACTATATTTGGAATCTGAGGGCTTAGTTTGGAGTGAAGGAAATTCAAGACTCAAGTGTTGTGATTTCGGAAAAAAGAAGCAATGTAGTCGGGAATCCTAGTATCTCCCCCACTTTTTAATTTATTTTTTCCTTGTCATATTCTGACAGGTTGAGACGGTGTTCGAGAAGGGACTAAATTGAATGAGACTTGCTTTTATTATTAGCTAGAAAATAAATCTCTGACATTGCGGGAAGATACCGAATGTAATGCTGAATTTAGCTGATGGGTTTTATGAGAAGAGGAGACCCACTGCCCCCTTTCCTCTCTTTTAAGTAAATGTATTGCCTATCGTTGACATTCTTTGCAGATGTAACAGCTATTTATTGAATTTTCCAAATCGAAAGCCCTTGGGATAGAGAAACTAGTCTAAACCAGTTGTAGGGAAGGAAACCCCTCCAATCAAAAGATGCACTGTTCTGTTTTGGTGCTGAAACTGCTTCCTTGTGTGGAGATTCAGTTGTATCTCAGAATTCTTAGAGTTGACATTGTTGATTTTCAAAGAATCTGATCATGGGAAGTAAAAGTGTATACCCTCTATCAAACCCTCAAGTTGCACTTTAAATTCTGGTTATGGTTTGAAAATGAATAGAGCAGTGAAAGTGAAGTGTAATAGAAACCAAAATATGTCAGTTATCCATGGGAATGAAAAGGCATGGATAAGGTGTTTTAAAAAGTAAACTACAGTGATTTTTTTTTTAAAAAAAGCTCACCCTTCCCTTAAATTTTTCTTTAAGATTTCTCTTAATTATTTAGTGAATCATCTTACCTTGGTTAAATGACATAGTATGTAAGTGTTGTACAGAGTGCTTTATAAGATACAGCCCTTATCTGGTATAATAAGTACAATCCAATAGGGATAACATGCTAAGCAAACAATTGACGAAACATTATATATAATTACTGTACAAGAATTGTCTAAATGTGTTACATATGCATTTGAGGGCTAAATGCAAAAAGAATTTCATATTCAGATGGATTAGCAGCAAATATGATTATTTAAAGGGAGAATTTAGTACATTTACCAGGGTCAAGAAGAAACTGGCATTTTTTAAGGGGAGTTGAAAGTCACTGACAACCTTATAAATAAATATGTAGTTGAGGATGAGGCTCTTGAGCAGAATAAAAATGCAATGTAAAGGCCTTCAAAAGCCCAGGTGGAATAGGTAGGTGGCATAATGTCAAGGTGAAAAGATAACTTTGGCAGTGGAATTAAAGACAATTTGGAGAGACTGTCTCATGAGGATGAGGTACTGTAGTCCAGGGGGAAACCTCTAGGGCCAGAAATAAGAATGTAGCTGAAAGAATGTAAAAGAAGTTGCAGGATTTAGAAGAAATGATAACAGAAGGCAATAAAATTTGATAATAAAATGGATATTTAAAATCAGAAATAATTTTGAGGCTTTTTCTTGAAAAGTTTATGATTTACATAAGTATAGTACTGTCTACTATGATGGAACCTAAAAGTATGGAGAAGAATAGGAGGAAAGAGCACTAGCTGTCTCTCTGCAAAGTACATTTTATTATAGTCAAGTTTAATTTATGTGGTCTTGACATTCCATGTGATTTGGGGGAGGACTTAAAAAATGAAGCTATGTTTTTTGTCATTTTGTGTATTTTAGGACTTCACGTGTTAAAATTTTACTATGTAAAGTTATCTTTGCCAGCATGGTGGCACACGCTTGTAATCCCAGTACTTGGGATGCAGAAACAGGATGATTACAGGTTAGTGACCAGCCTCAGCTACTTCGGCTCTCTGCAACTTAGTGAGACCCTGTTTCAAACTAAAGAATAAAAAATAGGTCTGGGAGTGTAGCTCAGAGGTAGAATGTCCCTGGGTTCAATCCCCAGTACTGGGGGAAAAAAAAAAATCTTTACTGAACTTAAGTATAATGATTTCATACTTAAGAAAGTTGAGTTAAGGACTAGGCACATAGTTCAGTGGTTGATAATTTGCCTAGCATGTGGGAGGCTCTGGGTTTAATCACCAGTAGGTGGGGGACTGTGGGGGGGGGGTTTGAGGAGGAGAAAAAATTGAATTAAGAGACCACATTTAAAAGTGTGGTTTTTTTCAAGTTGTTGTCTGTGGCTTTCGTAAAGATAGTGGGCATGTTTCACAATAGTAATTTTAAGTATTTTATCTAAATATTATAAAGAAAGTAGAGAGTATATTCTACCAACACATACATTTTATAGTATGTTGATATTTTAGTGAATTTGTATTGTCATTTCTAATGCCTTTAATAGACTTCTTTGTGACATTTTGGATTACCTGTTCAATGATAATATTTGTACTTTGAAACTTTTCATCTTCTAAATGTCTTGGTTATCTTTATTGCAGTTACGAATTTGGCATAATAGTACACTGTCTATTGAAACTTCTCACCATATGAATTAACCATTAGAATTTTGAAAGAATGGTGGCAGAAAGGGAAATAGTTAGCAAATGTGTTTCCCTTTTTTTCAATTGACTATCTTGAATCATTTAGGACTTATAAATCAGACTATGATAATTAATGTCACATGGATAATTTAGTTATACTATTTTTTTTTTTATGGTGATGGGAATTGAACCCAGGGGAATTCTACCTCTGAGCTATATCCCCAGCTCTATTTTATTTTTAATTTTGAAACAGGCTCTCACTAGGTTGCTCAGCCTGGTTTTCCAGTAGTCTCACTAAGTTGCTGGTTTTGAACCTTCAATCCTCCTGTCTTAGCCTCCCAGGTACTGTGATTCTAGTATGCGCCACCACACCCAGCTAATTATACTAATTTTTTAACCAGGGAAATGAGATCATGTATGCATATGAAAATTGGTTGTACATGGAAACATTTTATGTTGAAGATTATTGTCCATTCCTAAGAACAATTTCTTTATTAATAGCTATCTTATGTAGATTTGCCCGAAATGAAGGTTATATGGTATTTGGTGATCTAAAGTCTACTTTTTAATATTTCTATTTCTAATGTTCTCTACTTTATTACTCTTTATAACAGAAACTAAAGATAATCTGATAATGAATAATGGAAGCCAGATAAATACCTGCTGCTTTGAAACTACAGACAAGATTTAGGGCAGATGTAGAATTTTTTTTAACAGCTTCCGTAGTAATTATACTTACAGTCAGTCTTAAATTACATAGCACACTCACCACTCACTATATTTTGAATGTGTCACTTTTCACCTACTTTTTCTATTTTGAAAGAATCTTTATCAAGGCAACACACTAGTTCTACCACTATGAAAGCATTGTGGTAAAATTACCAGAAAAATAATGAAAAAACATATAGTAGAATTAGATAGGTTATATTCCATTGGTTGTTTAATATCATATTAGCTAGCCATGGACAGTGTTTGGTACCAAGTTCTTTAACTAAAGATGATAATCTATCACCTAAATTTTCACTAAGAGTGTATGGGTGAGAAAAAGATGAAAAATTTTAGAAAAGAACATTTTTAAAAATCATGTTTTTGCTCTAGATTTTTGTTACACTAAGCTATGATTTTTACAAACTAGGTTTGAAATCAGTAAAAGATACTGAAATAAATTTAAGAAGGCTAGTAGAGATTAGATAAAATGTTATTTATGAACTAGAACATCAAAAATATTACAGTTATGTGTAGAGAGTTTATAAGTAGTCATTCAAAATATTCCAAACCCAGTTCTAAGCCAAGGAGATGCTACTCTTAGAACTCTGGAATTGTTCAAGCATTTGTTTTATTTCATTCCTCAAATTTATCCTTGTGTGTTGTGTGCCAGTATCCCTCCCTCCCTCCTTCCCTTATTTATTTATTTATTCATTCATTCATTCATTCATTCATTCATTCCATTATCTGGATGGAACTCAGGGCCTTGCACACACTAGGCCAGCAGGCTACTCCCCAGTCCCAATATTTTCGGACATTTCCATTTATTGATAAAGATACATAAATACATCTTTGTTTTGAGAATAAATGTTGTCATTAAGTAGGCTAATCACTGTTGCAAATTTGGTTGAAATCCTACCAAATGCAATTGTGTATCCTTGCTGATTAACCTTTTTCACTTTTTTAAATGTGGTGGTTGTGTTACTGGGGACTGAACCCAGGGATGCTCTACCACTGAGTTACACCCCCAGCCCTATTTTATTTTTGATTTTGAAACAGGGTCTCATTAAGTTACTGCCTACTGGCCTTGAACCTATGATCCTTCTGTACTGGGATTAGTACACCTGACTGAATATGTTTATAATATTGACCTGTATGACTGTTGTTAAAATAAGCCTATTTCTCAAATTAGATTCTTTTATACATTTTTGATTGGAGTCAATGTATTAGAGAATTAAATGTTATTCGGAGTAGGAAAATGTTAAAATTAATTTCTAATCAGTATATATATAATACTGTTATAATTGGCCAGACTTCATAAATGGTTAAGTTGTTATATAGTAAAAGTTTTAACTATATTAAAAATACATATGACTAGCCGGGCCTGGTGGCGCATTCTTGTAGTCCCAGTACTTGGGAGGCTGAGACCGGAGGATCAGGGTTTGCGGCCAGCCTCAGCTACTTAGTGAGGCCCTCCGCAACTTAGTGAGACCCTGTTTCAAAATAAAGAATAAAAAATAGGGCTGGGGTTGTAGCTTGGAGGTAGAATGCTCCTGGGTTCAATCATCAGTATCACAAAAAACAAACAAAATATGACTATTTGATTTTAAACTGAGTATGTAGCAGAGAATCAGGAGTATGCTATTGCAGAGTATGTGATGAATAAGAGTCTATTTTTACTCTTACTGGTGATAGATTCCTGGATAAGTTGAACAGGATACTTTTTTGAAAGTCAGTAAAATAGATAAGATCTATACTTTGCTCTGTAAATAGGATTAAAGAACAATTAAGTATATTAAGAATTTGAGATGTTAAAAAAAGAAGTCCTGAAAAAAAAGTTAATGCAACCACAAAGGGTTTCTTCCTTCACATCTAGGCAGACAAGAAAAATACCAAAGAAGAAAACATCACTTAACCTGCATAAAAGTAGTTGGAACTGTAGTCAGTATGAATAGCATGTAATTTTATATTTATTAAAACAGTTTTTTGAGTGACCTCTCAATAAGCAAATGTCTAATGAAGTCTTGCCAAGTAGAAATTCTATCCAGGTTGTTTAATGGATTCTTAAGGTAACTACTTGTATTTTTTTTTTTTTTTTTGCGGTACTGGGGATTGAACTCAGGGGCGTTCTACCTCCGAGCTATACCCCCAGCCCTACTTCTTATCCTTTATTTTGAAACCGAGTCTCACTAAGTTGCGGAGTGCCTCACTAGGTAGCTGAGGCTGGCCGCGAACCTGGATCCTCCAGTCTCAGCCTCCCGAATGCTGGGATTACAAGCGCGTACCACCACGCCCAGCTAGTAACTTGTATTTAATCAGTTAATTTTAACTAAGTAGAATTTCTTGAAAGTTTTATAATTAAAATAAATAGTTCCAATAACTTTCACAGTAGCTTTGCCAGTATTTATACATTTTGAAAGAATATAATTAATCTACTATGCTTTAAGAAATTCTTAATTTAAAAAGTGTGGGAACAAGGAAGAAAATGTGAAAAAGTACTAACATGATGTGTGCCTTGCTTCGTTTTTTTTTTTTAAATGGTACTGGGAATTGAACCCAGGGTCATTCTACCTCTGAGTTACACCCTTAGCCCTTTTTTTATTTTTATTTTTGAAACTGGGTCTTGCTGTGTTGCTGAGAATCTCCCTACACTGCTAATGCTGTCCTTAACCCTGTAATCCTCCTGACTCAGCCTCCCAAGTACTGGAATTACAGCAGTGTGCCACTACCCGCCTGTTCTTTGCTTCTTAAGTTGGGGGACATGACATTGCAACAAGGGATATTCTAGGGCGTAGACTCTAAACTGTAGGAACAAAGTACTACAGAACTTTTTTTTTTTTTTTTTTTTGTGGTACTGGGGATTGAATCTAGGGGCATTCTACCTCTGAGCTACTCCCCCCTCCCCCCCCTATTTTTTATTCTTTATTTTGAAACAGGATCTCACTGAGTTGCACAGGGCCTCACTAAGTAGCTGAGGCTTACTGCAAACCCGTGGTCCTTCTGTTTCAGCTTCCCAAGTACTGGGATTACAGCCATGCGCTACTACATAATACTTTTTGAAGTCTTAGTTTTACTTAAGAATATGTGGTGGCATACATCTGTAATCCCAGTACTTGGCAGGCTAAGACAGGAAGATGGCAGATTCCAGGCCACGGTGTAGTAATTTAGTGACCTTGTTTCAAAATAAAAAATAAAAAGGGGGGGGGGTTTGAAGCTCAAAGGTAACCCCCCCTTCAATCCCCAGAGCCTTCCCACACAAGAGTATGTCATTTAAATCACCTTAAAGTAAGCACATGTAAATTAGACACAGAGTGTAGAATTCACATGAACTTTTAGAATAAAATCAGAAACTTCAAAGAAATTTCAAGTGAATTCATTATATAACTCCAGACCTTGTTGTTCTTTTTTGTTTTTGGTACTTTTGAGAGAAAATTTAAGGAGCACTGGGTCATAGAACACTGGAAGACCCATATTTCAATCCTAGTCTGGTTAAATTTTATAACCTTGAGTAGATTACTTAACTCTCTCTTAGCTTTTCTCACCACTGAAATAAAGGAATCATTCTAAAGATCATTACAGGCTCTCATGATAATATATTTCTGTCCTTTAGCATTTTGAATAGCTGAAAAGAGAAATATAGGATATTTGTCTTAGTTATTTTTTTTCTGTCTTTGTAATGGGAATGATTATGGGAGAGGGGTAGACTATAAAAAATGCAATGAAATGGAAAGAAAGATAAATTTTTCTTAGATTATGTTCTATAATTATAAACCAAAGAAGAAAATTTAG